>JAIPRN010002929.1:0-25484 GCA_025469175.1 Geopemphigus sp. TES_GeoC_2020 | reverse complement strand
TTTTAATATAGCTATATTTGTAGCAGTTTATATAAAAAAAAGTAAGAATAATTCTCAAAATTGATTAAAACTAGTGTTGTACAGGCAATTTTTAAAATAATAATTTTTCATTTCTTATTTGTCTGTAATATGAGCTAACGTAAGAGAACGATTTAAAAAAATGATATATTCAGATTACCCATATATCATTGACGATATATAAAATATTTTATTAAATGTTATTTTTAACTTTTGAAGGTTGCAATCATACATGAAAATTTTAAAAACGGTGTTCAACAAAATACAAAATACGCATTTGAGTCTGTATATCATATTTATGTGAAGAAAAAATAATTTTTATATAGCTTTATTTAAAGCAGTTTATATAAAAAAAAGTAAGAATAATTCACAAAATTGATTAAAACTAGTGTTGTACAGGCAATTTTTAAAATAATAATTTTTCATTTCTTATTTGTTCGAATATGAGCTAATATAAGTGAACTATTTTAAAAAATGATGTATTATATTCAGATTACTCATATATCATTGACGATACATTATAAATTTAATTAAATGTTGTTATTTAACTTTTGAAGGTCACCATCATACATGAAAAAATTAAACACGGTTTTCATCAAGATTCAAAATACGCATTAAAATTCTCATATCATATTTATGTGGAGAAAATTTTATTTTAATATGGCTATATTTGGAGTAGTTCATATATAAAAAGTATATATATTGAACAAAATTTGATTAAAACGAGTGTTGTACTGGTAATTTGAAAAATATTTATTTTGCATTTCTAATTTTTCATAATTTTGAGCTAAAATAAGGAAACTGATATATTGTATATGGATTATCTTTATGGTGTTGACTATACATTATAAATTTTATTAAATGTTTTTTAAAATTTTTATGTTAGAATCATATATGAAAAAATAAGTACTAGTATTCATTGAGATGCAAAATATGCGTTGAATTAATCATGTCTTTTTTATGTGACAAACATATCATCTTTATATTATAGCAATATAATATATGAAAATAGTATATTCACAAAAAATTGTTAAATACTTCTGTTGTAGGGGCAATTTAATAAATTATTAATTTTAATTCCATATTTTGGTTATTTATGAGTTCAAATAAAAGTTGAAATGTGATATTAATGTGTTTGGTTTATTTGTATAACCTTTAATTATTTCCTTTTTTATTATCTTGCATAGTGTCAAGGAAATGTGAAATATAAAAGTTTCATGTTCTCTTCATTCCAAACTGTAATAAGTTAAGAATTGAGTATGCGAAATATATATTGTAATAAAATGATAAATTTGATCCTGTGTGTCAAGAATTTTTTTAAATTTTTTTTGCATATTTAAATACTATATTAATAAATTTTTATAATGAACGAAGTGCCTATTTATTTCATTTAAATAAATGGTTTTTAGTATGAGATACTAAACTTATTCTGTTTAAAATATTAATTATTAGTGAGTTAATGGTGTATAAAAACATAAAACGGTTAGTTTTTATATATATTTTTTATAAAAATATCTATTGCCAAAGCTAATTTACAGCGAAAAT
The DNA here is from genome assembly GCA_025469175.1 of Geopemphigus sp. TES_GeoC_2020. NCBI lineage: Eukaryota > Metazoa > Arthropoda > Insecta > Hemiptera > Aphididae > Geopemphigus > Geopemphigus sp. TES_GeoC_2020. The sequence goes on along the minus strand of JAIPRN010002929.1, from coordinate 23,921 downwards.
AATTGTTACATTTATGTGTTTTAAGCTGCAAAAGTAGTATCATTTATACATTTAGAACAAATATTTTGTTTTATAAAGTTACAGAATATGCTTATCGTATTGTAATTATGTTTGCTGGACGTTTTAATTATTACCAGTGATAATAATAACTAACATTTGTTTTTTATAGGAACTAAAATGTTTGTTGTAATTTAATTTTGTTTGTATCCCAACATTTATCTGTAGTAGATACATTGTTAATTTTTAATTAATAATACGATCAATCAAATGATAAAGTCAATATTATTACTATAATCTTTCGTTATGATTTTAGAGACAATTTAAAACATTTTTCATTAAAATGTATATGAGCATTTAATTGGTAAATTATCAGAGATTGGTTTCGAAATATAAGTATATTTCCAAATATGGTAATAGTTGTTAACTGAAAAAGCCAACTAAATTACCAAACACTCTAAAACGTCATTTAATTGATGTATTAGTTATTTTACTGTAAATACAATTTGGATATCGTTTGTTCGACGCTTATGTTCTAACATAGCTTTAATAATTCGTATCGTTATATAGACGTTAATAGACGTACCGTATTTTATTTTAATAGAACATATATATATATAACATTTTGATAGATATTAACCATTTATTGAATTATTTCGTATAATTTTTTTTATATCAAACGTTACTCACCATGCTTCGTGGTCAATCGTACAAAATATCAACTGTACGCCAAACACATTCTTGTCCAACAGGGAATGTACAGACGGAAGCGAAGAAAACGCGTGTATTGAACTAATCACGTCGTACAATATAAGTTCGAATCGCGAAATTCGTTCAAAAATTCGTTTCGGTTAGAAACGTAGAAATATGTTCGTACATTATTCGTTGGAGCGAAAACGCGCAAGTCCGATCGAATTCCGACCGCATGTTTGACGAAAGCTCTCACGGATATGTACGTGAAGGAATGGATCAGAGTAGAGAGGTTACGTCGCCGTTTACGTGCCCATATTCTACGGCGAGAATAAAAATACGAGGAAATCTCTTTGGAAAACTTTGCAACGGTTTCACCGTCAATTAATACGTTTAGAATAGGCAAGAGGGGAATGAAGGCGATCGGATTACGTAGTTGTCTAACAAAAAGGCAATATCATTCAAAAACCTATACGAACTGTGTGTAACGAATAACATGAATACTATTGACCAAAAAATCGCCGCTTGCGGGTGATTTCGCACTTGCAATGCGCTCGAGCAGTAACATACTTTTCGAAAATGTTCGGGTCAATGACCGATTGCCGCGAAACAGACAAAGAAACTTTTACAAAACGCGCGCGTGAACAAACGACGAAGCGACAAGTCGGCAACCAACTGACGGTGAGTTACGCGCTCCCGACGCCGTCCACAACCCGTGCGGTTAAGGTGTAGAACGGTCGTACGAGTTCGACGGTTGTCAACGAACCGAACAACGGGTGAAAGTCGACAACGGAACCGCGTGACTTGTTCACGGGCGGCGCTCCGTATACCGACCGCTGGTATTTATAAACTGTTTGCGCGGTGATTTCCCGACCGTTCGTTTTTCAGTCGCCGCGACCAGTATGCGTGCTGTTCGCTGTAACGAAATCCGAATTATTGTTGAATAATTACGTTACCGGCGAAAACGATCACCAAACCGTCATAATTCATTGGATTGGTTCGTCGTTTCGAACGATCGTACGTTTCATTTGTTCCAAAAATAGATATTCACCCTCGCACGTAACGAAAGATATTGGTCGTGTTATATAGCTGACCGAACTTCGTTCACGAGTTACACAAGCGGACGTGTCGACATTTTCTCGTTGCGGGTATTTGGAAAAACGGTTGGAAAATGTCGAACGTTTATAACGGTTTGGGAGGGGGGCGTCTAGTATCTCGTCCTCTCATCGCTGACTTAATTTCAATAAATTCTGTTTAGGGTACATTTTTGCTAAACGTAATGACGAGGGTTCAGAAAATACTTCTAATAATATACTTCACGAATAAATATTCGCCCGTCGTTTGAAAACGTTTGTTAGTCGTACAATTTGGTATTCACGTTAACTCGAATAGATGTTAAATACACACACACAATTACACGAATATGCATTCAGATAAGCCATACAATAATAATAAATTTTATCTAATCGTCATAATCGGTACCTTTACGATTATTGGAAACACAGCGCCCGTATAGTGTACACAAAAATCATCAACAGCCACTATCCGTTTATCCAAACACTAAAAATTATAATATTGTGAACATAAAACGAAAAATCCGTTATTTTATTGTTAAGCCTTTTAAGTTGTCAAAATTACTAAAAACGATTATTGCCACGTTGAATCAGCATTAGACGTATTTGAAATTTTTTGATTAAATAACGTAACCGATTAGGGTGAATCTAATTAATTCAATTTATAATGTTTATGTTAATCGTTCAAATTTTCTTTCGAGTAACCGACAATGATGATTACGTTATGTAATCGTTAATTACTATAATCAAATTGTGTTATAATAATAATAATAATAATAATACGATATCTCTTCGTAACGGTAGGAATCTAAAATATTATCCAAATGAAAGTTTTTAAACCGAAACACTTCCTGATCGATTTAACCACGTTTGTCTTATCCAGCACGTATTTAAGGGTTTTTTCCAAACACAAATAACTATCTTTTATTTTTTACAAATTAGCCGTAAACGTATAATCAAGTAACTCGTGTATTTAGTTGATCTTACCCTCGATCTTACGCGTTTGTCTCATGCCTATTTTCACGAATATTCTATTGGACATTAACACGTTAATTTATATTTGTCGCCAACAACACAAAATCGTTGTATTCAATGGACAAAAAATGAAGTCGAAAACTAATTTTCGTTTTATACCATCGCGTACCGTCAGGTGAAACGAACAAAATTGTATTCGATAGGTATTTCGACGCGACCGCGCGTATATTATTTTCAAAAATATCCGCAAAATGTTTTGCACGAGGTCGGCATGTAAATTGAGCGTCAAATATTCGCTTTTTTTTTTCGTCGTTCGTCACCGGGCGTTCGACGCTCGCTGGCCGGAATCCCCTAGACAATAGTGGCTTTCGGCCAGCGAACATGCCACCGTTTATTGTGTACAGAAAGGGACAGAAAAAACGCACGTTAAACGAATCGTGACTGGACGGTACACCAATGTCCCGAACCACAGCCGTCCCTTAAAACGAATATGATTTATAACCCAAGGGGCATCGTACAATCGTGTTTGTAACTGGTTTTCCACCCACAATGCGAAATTACGAGAGAACGTTGAGAAATATCGGACGCGTCAGTTACGATCAGGATGCCACTTTTTTCCATAGTTAGTAACACCGTCACATTACCCGTCGTTACCAGTTCCGACACTGTATCATAACCAATACATTACCAGTCACGCCGAAGCGTATCAGTTGCCGAATCGTACGGTCCGTGCACCTCAGTACGCCACCACGCACGCGAGTCCAAGGTGTTGTCTCGTTAAATTGTCAGTTTACGACGCGTTGTTTGTTAGCTGTTGGTCCAGATACGTTACGTGCACACGGTAAGTTCTTTTAGCTTCGATCTACGTATACACAACCAAAACGTTGAAAACCACTTACCGCCCACGATCCCCATCGCTGTTGTAAACGACGTAGAACGTGTATGTCGTTAGTTGTCGCTACCGTCGTGATACGAACAACGGTTTTTCTAACAGTGTGTATTTCTACTCCACAGCATTCATTTAACCGCCATCCGTCGAACACCGTCCTTCGTCATGTCCACTTTTAATCGAAAACTTCATCTTCACGAGACACTGTGCAAAGAAAACAGATTGATCCATACGAAATTGTCGCAACAACAAAGGGTACGTGCCGAATACATCGTACACATATTTTACTCTAAATTTACACCCCTCCGTAGTGTAAAATGTGTTTGACTAGAGCCTTTAATTAATTACAACACGTTTACGTCAATAATGCGAACACGTTGAAATACCCTGGTCGATATGCCATCATAAATAATAACAATTATAGCCTATTTTCGTTTAAACTTTCGTATAGTTTATGCGAGATTTTTTCAATTTTTATTGAGAAAAAATCCCCCAATGGCCTGACACGCTGTCTGACGCCTGCGTTATTAAGAAAATCGTTAATTCGTTCGTCTTTGTGTCTGAACAAATATAAAACGGAACCGGAAAGATTAAATATACGATAGTTTTTAAATTAAATTCGTATCGAATATCAAAAAATATCGAAACCAGGGAGAAAACTTCAATTACGAGATTTTTGACGAATGAAAACGTTATTCAATTCCCAAGGTTATCCAAGGAAATCTAAAGACGTCGAATAGATGTTTCGAGGATACGTCCGCGTCAGAATAAATATTCCGTAACGTCGTTTATAAAACGCTACGAAGTAGAGTACTGGGTTTATTATTGCCATGGGAATAACAGTAATATGGACATATATTTCGGATAGTCGAATATTTCGCGTGGTTCACGCTTTCCGTTTTGCAAATTTATTCCGATCTGTCTTACCTAACCATTATTACCACTAAATAACCTATTTAATTACCCATCGTTTAGGCCTATAAGAAATATGGACGATTTTGTACTGAGTTGTTACTCTTCATTAGTTACCCAATATTATGTAACGTAATTGGTCGCGCGAGATACAATCGTATTGCGTTCTAAATTATTAGACATTATTTTTTAGGTTTTAATATTATTATTATTATTATTATTATTAGCATTTACCTCGAAATACCGTTAATCAATTTTATGATACACTATTTATTCGAAAAAAATTATTACCGTATTATATATTAATAAAAAACGAACTTACCGTTTTAAAAAACTCGACATTTTTAAAAACTATACAGTCGCTATTTAACAATATAAACATGTTTCCAAACATAAGAACTTTTCATATCTAATTGAACGGGATACCAAAAACATATTCATATTACTTAATATATCTTTAAAAAAACTGACATTATCATTACGTTTAAAATGAAAATTAATCATCGTCGTGTCTTCGAACGTTAGTTATTTGACAGTCGTCGCGTATTTCGTAAAAATATGAAGGACGCGTCTACGTAATCTAATTCGACACAAACTAAAACACAGTATGGATAAGTTAATAATAGCCTAAAAATGTCGTCGTTATTGTCAATAATAATACGCGTCGAGTCACGCGATAAAACTAAATAACCACGTTTTAAATAGACTATTCGATTCTCGATATGACTTAAAATTAAAACGCAAATAATCGTGCCTGCTAAAATTATAGACCGTTAAAAAATAGATTTTACCGTGTTTACGACATTTGCACAAATATTTGTACTGTTGATTGTGAAAATAATGTAAAAAGATCGAATTAAAAAAAATTAAATAAATAAAGTTAGATGTACCAATGTACGAGAGGTAAACAGTAATTGAACTATCATGAGTAAATGTATACGTTATAAAATTGAGTTTATAAAAACGGTAGAGTACGCATATACCTCGCGCGATTATTGAAGTGTGAAAGATATTAAAGCGTATAAGATCTTACCGATTGAAAAAGGGTCAATCGTAAAACTTAATCTTTAACAATTTTGAATGGCGTAAAATTATAAATTCTAATCGCTCGTTAGAAATTATTGAAAAGAGTAACGGAAATATTTTGCCGCTCGTTTCCTAATAAAGTGTAAATGATTTTGCGCTTCGGAAGCATCTACTACTTGTATATTTATCGAAATTGTTTGTTTGGATAAAATAATGAAATTATTACTATTTCATACTTGTCGTGTACAAAATTCGAATCCTTCCACTTTTTCCTGCGCGTCGTACGTTTTATGACAAATTTTTGGTAGATACTTTATAAATAATCTATTTGAATATTTCGCGTGACTAATCCACGTTTAAAATGCTATTGTTCCTAATTCTTCAGAAAACCCGTATAATACGTAACGTTCCCGTTTGTGCCTACACCGGCTATTTGAAGAATCCAAAACCAGAGGAGGCAAGTTTGAACGAAGGTTTTTTTAAATTTCAAATTAGTAATTAATTTTTATCTTCAGGTAACACGTTTGAAAAAACATTTCCTATTAAGATACGGGATGATTTCATCGGGTAAGTTTAATGATAATTGTGAAAATATATTATTACGCCAATAACTTTTAAGTTACCCTTTTCGAAGGTGTCATTTGCACGGATGTCTATTTGTCTGAGCAATCTAGATACCAGACAACTGACAACGAAAATGCGACATATATTGTCTGTTGCGACTATTGTATTGGGTGACCGTAAATTGTTTAAGTTAGTTCCTAAAAACTGGTGAAATAATTATTAAAATATCTTAATTTTATATGGCTGAAATAAAAAAATTCAAATCTCGCTAAGTTTTTACGCAGAAAACCCATGAAAAGGTTAGTAATGTAGTATGTTTCTTTCGGTGTTAATAAAAATGTATAGAAAATTGTAAAAATCATTATTTGAATAGGCACTGTTATATAGTAAAATATTTGAATTAAAATATTACTATAAATGGTTTTTTTTTTAGTTTTTGAGTATTCAGTATTTATTAAACACTAAATTTGTGTTTTTTGTTCGAATATTAGTTTGTATCTAGTACTTAATTTTTTTAGATATTATTCTTTAATATTAAATACTATTGAAACGCGTATTGTATCGGGATGTTATATATCACAATAATTGCACGTATTTTACTTAGAATTATAACATTGGACGAACGTACGTAATTAGTTCGTCTATATTTTCGATTATTCGCAATAAAGACACTAACAGAGTTAATAACTAACGTAATAAATAATGCCCCTCAACGTTCACGATTTAAATAATATTTATTTAACGTCTACAGGTATTACTAATACCAACTACAAATATTCGGCGGATTTGGATTTAAAAGTTTGTTTATGCTGCTACTGCGTTTTCGACATTAATCCGTCAGCGCAATATATGAAAACGTTAATTGCGGTAAATTAATGTTCCAAAGTCACATTGAACGATTTACTTATAAATATATATGTACATAAATATACGGTTATAATTTTGCCATGTTACAGTACCCGGCTTCATTGCCGGCCGTTCCGGTTCACCTACGCGATAACCCGACATGGAAAACGTTACCATCAGCGCCCGACTTGTATTGGCTGCCGATACGAAACGAAGCTAGTCAGTATAACGTTGCAGCACGTTTTTCTTATATGTTTTTTAAATTCTGTACGTTTTGAATGTTTACGTTGTAGAACTAGAGTTCAAGTGGGACCTCCCCAGAGACCGTACCATTGCTAAGATAAAATATTTCCAAGTTTATTATTATCACGAGGTTCCTAACAAGAAGTATACTTCTAACTCATGGAACAAACTGATGGATATTAAGTACTCGCGTCTCGAATTGGATGAGGTAAATACACACACACACACACGCATACACGTACATACATATATATATATATGTATGTGTGTGTGTGTGTGTGTGTGTGTTATAAACGAGCAGTACAGTTCTAATTTGTTTGTTTTCTTCTCTAGTTTTTACTCGGCGGTAAATGCCATTTTAGTGTGAGAGCTGTAGATGAATACAATCGTCGTGGCCCTTTCAGCGACCCAATAACTATGTTTTTAACGTATAATTAATTCAAAGCGTGTACGACGAAATTCTTTATTATTTCATTCGTTCGTTTTGGCTGCTTATATTTTTAAAATGTTTCTATTTTTATTGTTTGCGTATCAAATTATTTGTATTCAAAATTAAACAATAAAATACGAAAATAAATTTTTTTTTTTTTTTTTGGTTGACCTATGCAAATAAACATATGCAAATATATGTTTAATGAATTCACGTTATATATTATGGATAATAAAATACCATAGTAAAAATAGGGAGAATCGACTCCACAATGGTATTACGCACAGGTGGCACAGAGTGGTGTTTGATCAAAGAGACCCTTTTGCGTTCAAAACCAGTCACATGAAACGAGAAATAAACATAATCGAATAAAAAACACTTGTCTTCGTATAGTATATTTGATTTCATACTGCAGTCCGTGTGTTCGATGTGTTATCAATAAACAAATACACCACCGGACCTGTAGCTATACTTTTCGAACCGTTTTCGGTACAGCCATGTCTAATATTATCGGCGAAGTACACGTTCAAATAACGGGGCAACCCTGTCTGTGGGACGTTGTTATCCAGTCATGTATGTACGTATTTAGATACTATAAGCTTTTTATTATTATGTGTGTGAGCATTATTGAAAAAGATAAAACCGCCCGAACGAGAGGAAAACACGAGCACACGAAGAAAGGCTTTTCTTTGTATTATATTTTCGACAACACCCGTGCACACGTATTTACAACGTTTACATAAGCAGCCCGTACCACATATAGCTTGTACATAAAAATCGCCTATATTTACCGAACAAAATGTGTGTATTGCGTCATATCGTTATTACACTATAAATATAGTTTTAGTTGGGGACGGATTTTCTAATACTCGCGTATATCAGTAAATTATTCAAAAATGTTGCGGAGTAAGTATGACATCGACTACGATAATAACGATAAGTATGACGATTTTTTCGTATAATTTTTTCGAATGTTAATTAGTACGAGCGTAAACGACTATTCCATTTGTTTTAACAAAATTAGGCGATATTTGTAAAAGAGAAAAAGCCAGTACGAATTGTAGAATAATAGCTGAGATACTTAATCTATAACTATAGACAACGATTAAATCAGGAACGATGGAAAAAGACTCGTCGCAATTTTTTTTTCGTCTAATAAATTTAATTTTCGTTTAATTTAAAAAATAAAGTTTTATGATTGTGCACGTCAAATTTCATAGATTAAAACAAATATGAAATACTAAATTGAAAATTACGTATTAATAAATATGGCAAACAAATAAAGATATTAATACTTACTAACATCGCAATAATATATAATATATACTATTAATTCGTTTATACATAAAAATAATAATGAATCGACTTGTCGTGGAGGTTCTCGTTAAATTTTGAAGTTTAAATATAATATTCTTTACGAAATTACATTTTTAAAACGACAAATGTACTACTGAGGTTTTTAATAGTTTAAAAAGATTGTTAAGACATTACATTCTATTATTGGTATACCAAAGAACGAATGTAGGACTATTACTATAGTCTAACGTTTTACTACTGAAAAGTCGAAGAACGTGTGTAAATCTAATACTTATCAATCATAGTGTATTTTTCGAAACATATACGTACCTTTGATGGAATACACGCAAACCCGTAATATTCGATTAATTTCGATTTGTTTTTAAATAACCTGGTATAAAAGTTATATATATATAAGTAAATAAAGACAACGTGGATTTTTTTTGAAAAATTTTTATTTGATTATAAAGGAACCTGCGTCCACGAATATAAACCGTCACTTTTTCGAAATACATTTCTTAAGTTCGTAGACGAAATAGTGCGGACATATATTTGTCGACATTACAAGATAGGCAAATACAAAGTGATTGGATCACTGAATGGACCACAACGTCCGTGTTCGTCGATAGCTCTCACAGTATAGTGATATCGTCCTCCATGCTTGAACTGAAAAATAAAAAAATCAACGTAGAGCGTATTTTAATAGTTCCGCTTGTTTACAAAAGCAATAGAATATTAATATACTCACCGTGCGTGCCAATAGGAATTGCGTAGTCACACGCGTGAACTGTTTCCACACGTCGTAATCATATTTCTTCTCGGGTACCTCACGATAATAATACACGTCGTACTTTATTACTTTAGCTGTCGTCGATTCCTCATGCATTTTCCACTTCAATTTGACCCCTGGAAGAACGTTACAAAAGTAAAATCGAATAATCGTTCGACAATTTCACCACGTCGCGTTACCATCCTTAACATTTTCCTTTCCCCAGTACAATGTGGGCGCTGGTGGTAGCTCTCCCCACGATTCATCGTTTTTTTGCAACGGAATGGGTGGTAAAGTAGTAGCTGACTGTATTATAAAAAAAAAAAAATTACCGAACTTTATACTAGGTACGTTACGCGAATACATTTTATATCAAGGGGAACATCATTATACAGGATGTATTTGTAAATTATCGGATAAAAATATTTACCGCTTTAATTGTCTTCGTACCCATCTGAAACGGAGGACCTTCTAAACAACTGCTGCATACACAAATCAGTAACGTCGGATCCATTAGAGATGAGAAATCCATAAGGTGCTTCTCTGGCGAAATAAAAAAAAAACTTTACGCACCACAATTATTAAATAATTGTACGCGATACAATTTCCCTATATCATATTCGGTAAAATGTAGCTCGCGAATGAAATAAATTTTAACGCGCGCGTAATTGCATTTCACGTGGATATTTCGAATCTGTGGAATAAAATGGCATTTGATGGAATGTTATAAATGATAGTGGAAAAGCAAAGGATACTCGTGAAATAATTACGCAAAAAGAAAACCTCTAATATGACACTTGGAACGATAACTTCAAAATGATTGGCGATAAAATACGCATATATTATTGTTAAACTTACTGTGTGGAACGACATTGTACTTTAGTAGGAATTTCTTAGTCCTACGTATGTACACCTAAAAATGAAACGAATTATAATATAATTATCAAAAGAAAAAATTGCTAAAATATAATAATTAAAATTAACGTTTATTGACTTACATCAGTCACTAACGGGTTCATTAAATTACCCGTAACGAGACAATACTGCACTTCATGAATTTCATGAGTTTTCTGAAAAAATTTTAAAATAACAATAACCTTCAATAATATTATTTAATTACATTCAAATCGTATTACACTAATCATGCATTACTGAGATGTTACTATTAAAAATGTGACATAAGATTTATGACATATATGTGATAACTATATGTCATACTATATATATATATATATATATGTGCGTGTGTAAAATGACGAATGTTTTAGACGACAATTGATAATCATTTATATTATTTTTATTTAATTTTATTTTATTTTATTTTTCGTATATATATAAATATAAAACTGAAAAAACAATAAATACATAGTTTTTAATTCAATTACGTATATTATTACTGTAATATGTATATAATTCATATTACAGGTGTAATATAAACTACAAAATATTTTCAAAAGGTACCTTTTCTCCAACTTCTTGTTTCTCCATTGTTCTCTGTACATCGCGTCGTTTTAAATAGACGGACCAATTTTTTTCCGACCAAGACATCGCGAATGATACCAATACGAACGGTCCACGTGTAGTAACAAACAGAACAACAGTCAAACAAATAAAAAATTAATTAATTAAAAATTGAATAATATGTTATACACTATAGACGGTGACAATTAGAAATAATTTATGGTTGCACCGAACGGTACTAGAGTAAGCCACTCCGGGTGTGAGTTGGTACGCGATTATATTAATTCATTTGGCCAGAAAAGCTAGGAATTTTTAACGAGCGGAAAACAAGCGACTATCAGGCAGTCGTGTGAATTCCTACCAGTCACATATAATGTATATATATTTATATAAGAATAGAAAACGTTTCTGACGTGATTATTTCTTTATTATGAATTATTTTTAATTCGTTTCCGAAGTAATTATTGTCGTATGGCGAAGGGTTGTGCTTAAGGCAATATCAATTAATTATTAAAAGAAAACATATTTTTAGAAAATTTCGGAACACACACGATTACCAAATAAAAAAATTACGCGAAAACCGTTTAATTTCCCGTAATTGATTTTCGGTCACATTTGGTTATAAACACTATTGGAATTGTTGAGATCTTCGAATATTAGTGATTTATAATTTGCGCAGACCGTTGAATAAAAAAATTCCGAAAATTGTTCGCCTTAGCGTATAGTGGTTTTTAAAAAAATAGTTTGTTAATAGTTTCCGAATACACGATCGAATTGTCCGTACGAATACGAAAAATACTATAATTTACATTATCGAATAGTACGATAGTTTTTACGGTACAATGGGGGTATAATTAAAAGGGGTATAATAAAACGAATGTACGGGTATTATCTTACGTTTACCGCAACAACGTAAAGCGTACGGAAAAAAATTGATCCTAAACGTGTTTACGAATCGTAAACATTTAACACGTAAACGGTAACGTGTACTCCGAATATGTCGAGCACATCGACCATCGTGGATACAAAACGAGAATAATATTTTTACGATAAGATAATAACGCACGCGGATATAAAATACGTGGCCGGTAATTGGTAAACGGAAAACGCGACCGTGCTTATGGGGAATAAAGCAATAGTTAGTTACGGCGTAGTCGCGTTTACTGTTTATATATATATATATATAAATATTTATTTATTTAAGGATTTAATTAGAAAACAAGTATATTACCTGCGGACGTTCGAAGACGGCTGGTAATTGATAACAACGACGAAAACGAATTCCACGCGAGACGCACGAATAACGAAATTGTGACCCGAAAGGCGACGAATTCGTAATGAGCTACGCATTCGTGGCGCGCATGAAACATTCAGCTAACTATGGTGGTGATCGAGGAATGTTGGTGGGGTGTTGGGCGGACTGTTTCAACATGGCGGCGATAAATGTAACGACGAAGACAGCAATATGCAGAGAGTACGTGATATTTGAATGACCATAAATGACTTGTATCTAAATATATCTAGCTACGGACGTGTGTTCCACGTTTCAAAATCTGTTTTGTTCACAATTTGAATAGTCAAACGCGCCGATTATCTCTGTCCAAGATATTGTTGAAAAAAAAACGTAGCTATTGAATTGCGTTTCCAGTGAGGAGTGTGTGTATATGGGGTCCGTTTTTGTATCCAACGATAATCGGGACACCCGTGGTGAGGTTTCCTAGATCTATGTGTCTCCACAGCCACGATATATTGAATGTACAGAATTTCGTTTAATTCTGCGCGCTGTTCGATCGATTAAAATATATATGTTAAAATATCACATACGATAATTTTTTAAAAACCGGGTGGCGTTTTAATAACGCTCTACCTTTGTAGTATGACTTAGTTCCCTTTTTAAAAGTTTTTAATAAATATGACGCGATAGACTTTGAAATAATTAATCGCCGGATACTATTGTAACAATTTTACGAACAAATCATGCGAGCTATAGATAAACGAAAATCGATTATTATTAGTAAATAAAATTAGTTTAATTGTACCGATTGTGCGCGTGTATATACGGAAATTCGATTCATTTGATCGCCAATGAAGTTTTTGGACGTTCGATTCTGTATTCTTAATATACATTGTTTCTTCAATTATAATCGTTAAATTTGTGTTATACCTACGTATTGTTTGTTGTCGATATTAAAAATTCTCGTTACTATCACGTACGAGAACGATTGTCTGTATTTGGTTAATCGGTGTTGGATTATTCAACTTGTTTAATCAAAAACTTATTAGGAATAAAGAAAATTATTTTGCCCGTGCACTTTGTATCGTAGAAATTATCGAAATAAAATGTACCCGTGAAATTATTTTTTATTAGGTTTTTGTTTGTTTAGTGATATTTAGAACACACATGCGGGTATTAATAATTAATACGCGTACGGAGTTTTTGCTGATGCTCTATTCTAAATTTAATTTTCCTATCTTTGGTCGACTCGAATATATAATTATTATTCGGGATACATCTTGCGTAACGATGATAATTAACAAACAAAAATTGAAACGAATAATAGTTTTATCGAACAATTATTTCTGCGAATTATTAGACTATTTTTATATAACTTGCTTATTTATACAATGCACGTTTTAACGATAAAGCGACACAGTGAATAATTGACGAGGGTCATAAAACCGCAATTAACCTACATCGATGTTGTTCTAATGTTAATGATCGAACGGTTAAAAATTCTTACAATTAGAATACGAAAATACGGTCTACATTTTGTGATCCGTACCGCTTTTGGTTGTTGCGAATAATCGAAACGTATTAACGCGACGAAAATAATTATTTATACAGGCACTCGTTAATTATGCACGTTTGAAATATGGTAAATAATAAGCAATCGTTATGCGTGTTGTTTACTTTGGTTATCGTACAATGACCGTCAAATAATACTTTTAAGTACACAGTATGACGCTCGTATTAAAGAGTATAATAATTAGTTATTAACGTGTACCAAGTTCGCCGTTCAATCGAATAACGACATTTAATTTATTCCTATCGCTATTCAAACGTGCGTTTTACTCAAAAATATTACAATCGGTTTAAAATTAAAAGTCCGCGGTGTTCATTAATTGCCGAAATTACGAACAACACGCATGCCCGAAGTTGACCTTTCGTCTATATAATCGCGGATACAATATTCGACCTTTTCGTTTCGAGACCGATTTCGAACGAAAATACTTGCGATACACCCTTGAATCGTATATATTTAATCTGAAGTGCGTTACGACGCATGTGTCCCAGAACTTGGCACCAAGCAACGAGATACCGGCGCGGTCGGTTTTTGTCGTGAACGAAAGCCTTTATTTCGTTCAACGAAACGGAATCGATTTATTATAATAGAAGCAACAGAACAAAAGCTCAATCGCTAACGATTTTATATTCGTCGTAATCGCTTAACGCAAATGATATAAGGCACGTAGAGTTCCACATACACTGTTGGTTTTTTACGAACCCTTATTACATTCGAGTCGTTTTCACGACGTAACTATCTTAACGTTAAGTAATAATTAACGAGTAATAAACCGACCAGTTTACGGGCGTATTCATTTTTTTAATCACCAAATTATTTCGCGCGTTCTCGGTTGTTTTCTTTTTTTGACCTTAAACACAAAATAACTACGGTGACGCAACCTTCGTAGATACGAGCTTTTTCGTCGGAGATCGCGGGATTTATAGTTTACAGGAGTGTTTTCCAAATACGAAAGTATTTGTGCTCTACGTGTGGGCCACGAAACAACGGACCTGATATATTTATACACATTGTCGACGTTGGAAAATATTACTTATTGACGACTGGGCAATTAAGTTAACAACGAAATTAACTCGCGACGGCGGGAACGATTAAACGTATTCGTTAATAAAATAATTTGACTCGGTCGTTCGTGCTTTGTTCATTTCCCCGATTCGAATATCTGCGTACTTGTAGCCGTAAAATGTAACTTTTTCGCTTCGACGCGCAAAAGAATAGGTAATTGGTGAACAATATATACATATATCATTGTACCTAATCCGCGAATAATTGTTTCATTTTTTCGTCTAATTATCGACGCTTTCGTTTTGATGACATGTCAAAGTCCGCGCCAGCAAATATTCACGGACATTACGACGTTTAAAGACACTGTCTTAGAACGAGAAGGAATCCCGCTGATGGAGTGTTTTATTGGTCATTGTACATCCCGAAAATAGTTCCATTAATTAGTAACGTTTATCGCGAGAACGTCGGTCGAACATGTACACTGTCCCGATAAACGTATTTGGGATACCAGCAGTATTTATTTCCTCCAAGAGTAGGAATTATTCGCAGAAATTGCGTCCGATCATAAATAGTTCGGCTCTACCTAAATATGTTCGATAATATTCTCGGAAGAAAAACTTTCGTATGATAAACGCGACGTCACTACGGGCTGGAATAAAGTAGTACCGATCCGTTGGCCATACGTTTTGTGCGTGCGCGTGGCGAATGCGTTTTTTGTAAGTTGTAACCACGAACGTATAAAGGGATCATTTGTTTAATCCTTTGTACGTTGCCGGCAGTCTTGTAGGTTAACCAATCGATTCCAAATACAAATGTAATCGACCGAACGATACCGCGTTCTTTCGTCATCATTTCCCTTCCGTTCGTGTCCGGTCAATTTGTATCGTTCAAAATTAAATGCAATAATACGTTCCTCAGTTGACAATTGTTAACGAGTCGCGTATTTTTCAATTACGATTCGTATTTCGATCGTTGCTTTTGGACAGTAGTGCCGCGTGTACCGTTGCTCGGCGTGCGCTCTAAAACGCGAACTTTTGTTAACCGATCGACGGCGGCCCGCCCTTGTTATGTAAACAGTGCATCACGTCGTCTCTTGTTGATTGCGACGAACTTTGGAACACATCTAACGATTTTGTTTTAATGTTAGATATTCGTCTCTTAAATATCAAATTATCGGAGATGGCGAATATCAATTGAATAGAAATCGTCTTTTTGTTCAAAAGTTTTTAAACCGTAAAACATTACCGAAAATATCGTTATTGAACATATTTACAATCTCTACTTTCGTTAAGATATCATATGACGAACTTCCATTTAAATCGTTAGACATTTTGAAATTGTATCAAACTTTCAAAAATACTATATTTAATTCACAATTCGTTGCGTTGTTTCAAAATATTCAAATACTTGTACTATTATAATAAATGATCGGCGTAAAACGTTCAAATGCCTTTCTTTACGTTTAATAAATCAAAAATAAAATTAACAACGAACGTGATTATTTCATATTTATGTATAATTTTAATCTGTTTTTCAAATTGCAAACATTCGTTGTATTTTACTTGAACCCATAATTCAATTCTTACTAATAACGTTTTTTTTTTTTAATGACATCAGTTTATGTAATTTTGTAAATTTTCAAAAATTTTTAAAAATATTTATTCTTTATTGAATAATATGAATTAGAAGTTATAACAGTTAGGTATACATCATTTTTCATTGGAGCTAAACCTTTTTTCACATATGGCTCATTAGTATATAATAATTTATTTAATAATTTATCTGTTGCTTATTACTTGTGTTTACGTATTTTCTTTACTTTTTTCTGCACATTTATTACTAGACAAAGACGTGGTCGGCATAGAGTTAGGTTTTTGTACGAATAACAACAAAACATAATATGTTAATTTAAAAGTTCAAATTTATACAATTCTTAAATAAAAGTTTGAACGATACAAAAAATTTTTCGTTTTTAACAAGCAAAATGGTGGATATATTTAAAAAAGATCAGTTGTCCTATATACTAACTAAAGTATATAAAATCAAAGTAACCACGGTATGTATAAATATATTTGTATAAAACATTACGAGTGACTAAAATTTTTAAATTGCATAAGGATCAAATACCTTATATATTATGAAAACAATTGCGTACTAAAATAACTTATGTAAAAACTCATTGATTTTCAGAAGTAATTTTGGTAATTTTAATGGCTTTTTTATTTAGTTATCGAATAATTACGTTATACTTTATAATAATATTCAGAAATGTCCGTATTGTATTTGGAATAAATTACAGACTGCTTATATATAACATACATACATAGTTTATATTGATATATTATCAAAAACATTAAAACTTGTGTATAGATTTTTTTTAACGATATTAATTTCATTAATGAATACATAATATTGGTAATAAAAAAATATAATGTACCTACTACAGATTGATACCAAAACATGAACAACCCTAAATTATAAATTAATATTATTATTATAATAAAATAATATATTATGATGATTAGAAACCAAAGAAACATAGAAGATATTATCGCAATAAAATTAAAAGATGTATTTAATAATATGATTTCTTTATTCAATCCATACTATAATTAATGACAAATTTACTATAAACTCCACTTGATATATAAAAGTACCATTATCAAACGAATAACTAGTAATATTATAAATTAAGGAAAATGTAATTCGTAATAATTAGTATTAATAAGCATAGATCTTTGGTAATTTCATATAACACTAAACTTAATGAATCAATGAAAAACTTTAAACAGCAAAAAATATAGAACAACAAATTCTGTATATTGACATATTAAAATAATCCAAATTACTGAATAGTATTGCCATAATTCATTTTATTACCCCGATACTTTATCCTTTAATACAATAAATACAAAAAATGTAGTAGGTATTTCAATTAACCATACAAGAGCTTTATTATTCTAAAAACAATTAAATAAACTTACAATTTTCAAAATATTAGCTATAAATTTTACCATAATATAATGTTGATGTATCTCAAATAAATCAGACTTGAAAAACTAGAGTCATATCTTCAAATTTCACTCCATTCCAGACTTAATGTTTTAAAATCAGATTTTTATCTATAAAACAAATTAGAAAAATTGATAAAATCAACTGTATTATTTCTCCATAGTAAAGCGATTAATTCCTATACATTATAGTCAATTATTAATATATTTCCATTATTTTAGTTTTATAATTAACAAAATAGAGAAATAAATTCATTATAAATTTATATCATACCAACAACACTTGAAATTTATAAAAATGTCATAGAATCACTTACCATTTTCATATTCCTAGCTACGCATATATTACCATAATGAATGTTGATGTGTTTCATACAAATTAGATTAGAAAAATGTAAGGCATAACTTGAAATTTCACACTATACTGAACATAATGTTTTCATATTTGATATTTAACTACTAAACAAATGAAAAAACTGATATAACCCATCCATATTACTATCCTTTTATATAATGAAAATTATTCGTATATGTTATAGTTAAATCTTCTTCTATTTCCTATATTTTTGCCTCATAAAATATAAGATAAAATTGAATTATTTTTTAATTTGTTTTACAGTTAAAAATCTCATGTGCAAACAATATTTCCACTAAAGAGTGAAATTGCAAGACACACTTTACACTATAATATTTAAATACTATAAACTAGATCAATTACATATTAAAGTAAGCTAAAATCAATGAAACATATGGAAATAAGACAATGACGAACACAGTTAATTTGCTTTGCTTAAAAAGAAATTTATTAGAGATAATTTTAACGTTTTTTTTTAGCTTTTTTAACAGTTAATAATCACAAATCTGATTAAAATTATACACATTTACATTGCATTTTGATAAAATTTGTAGCTGTTTATTTGAAAATTATAGATTTGAATAGAAAAGACTTAAATAAATCTACAATTTTCAAATAAACAGCCACAAATATTACCAAAATGTAATGTAGATGTGTTTAATGCTAATCAGACTTGAAAAATGTTATGTATATCATACCATTTCACTTCATATGGACATATTCTTTATAGATGTTATTGTTAATTGTCAAAAAAGTTAAAAACATGTTAAAATTATCTATACTAAATTTCAATGTAAGCAATCAAAATAAACCCTAATCGTTATTGCCTTATTTTAGTATGTTTCATTGATTTTAGCCTCATTATTTAATAAATAAAGGCGTACATTATTTAAATAACTAAATTAAGAATACAATACCCGACTATTTCAAAGAAGGCTTAAATAAACATACAATTATCAAAGAAACAATTTCAAATACTACCATAATGCATTGTAAATGTGTTTAATTCAAATCATACTTAAAAAATGTAATGTGTATCTTGCAGATTCACTTCCTACTGTACATATTATTATTAGATGTGATTGCTAACTGCAAAACAAACTATATATAGTTGATCTGTTCTATATAATTTTTTTTTGATTACGTAAATCGTATCTTGCAATTTTACTCTTTACATATTGTTTATAAATGAGACTGTTAACTGCAAATGAAATTGTATTTAGTGGATCTGTTTTATATAATTCATATTTGAAAAATGTAAAGCGTACTTTGCAATTTCACAATTAAGTAGAAATATTGTTTGCATATGCTATTGTTAACTGTAAAACAAATTAAAATCCAGTTCAAATTATCTATATTAAATTTCCTTTTAAGCGAAGCAACTTGTAAAATGTAATGTGTATTATGCTGCTTCACTTGTTACTGCACATATTATTTTTAGATGTGATTGCTTACTGAAAAACAAATGTAATATAGTTGATCTGTCTTATACAATTTTTATTTAAAAAATGTGAAGCGTACTTTGCAATTTCACAATGTAGTGGAAATAGTGTTTGCATATCTGATTGTTAACTGTAAAACAAATTAAAAAAAATTATTAATTATCTGTATTTATATTAATGTAATTTTAATTTTGCAGTAATGCAAATAAACTGTATCATTTAACGTCAAAGTTATATATATTAACTTTAATTTAGCTTACCAAAATGTATTATAGATCTGTTTTTTACAATTAAGATTTGAAAAATATAAAGCGTATGTTGTAATTACACTCTTTAGTAGACATTTTGTTTGCATATGAGATTGCTAACTGCGAAACAAATTAAAATACATTTAAAGTTATCTATACTTATTATCCTTTAAATAATGCGATTAAACTAAATCCATAATGCAAAATAGATGTGATTAATTCAAATCAGACTTGAAAAATGTAATGCATATCATGCAGATTCATTCCTTACTGTACATATTATTTTTAGATGTTAAGCTAACTGCAAAACAAACGTTATATAGTTGATCTGTTTTATACCATTTTTATTTGATTAATGTAAATAGTACCTTGCAATTTTACTCTTTACGAGACATATTGATTATAAATGAGATTGTTTACTGCAAAAGAAATTCTATTTAGTGGATCTGTTTTATGTAATTTATATTTGAAAAATGTAAAGCGTACTTTGCAATTTCACAATTAAGTAGAAATATTGTTTGCATATGCTATTGTTAACTGTAAAACAAATTAAAAACCAGTTCAAATTATCTATATTAAATTTCCTTTTAATTGAAGCAAATAAGTAGTATTTGTCGTTGCCTTATTTTTGTTTTTTCATTCAGTTTAGCTTAATTTAACGTATATTTGATCCGATTTATATTATTTAATATTTATAGTATAAAGTGTATTTTGCAATATCACTCTTTAATGGACATATTGTTTGCATATCTGATTGTTAACTGTAAAACAAATTTAAAAACATTTTAAATTATTTATATTAAATTTCCTTTTAAGCGAAGCAACTTGTAAAATGTAATGCGTATTATGCAGCTTCACTTGTTACTGCAAATATTATTTTTAGATGTGATTGCTAACTGAAAAACAAATGTTATGTAGTTGATCTGTCTTATACAATTTTTATTTGAAAAATGTGAAGCGTACTTTCCAATTTCATAATGTAATGGAAATAGCGTTTGCATATCGGATTGCTAACTGTAAAACAAATTAAAAATCATTTTAAATTATCTGTATTTATATTAATGTAATTTTAATTTTGCAGTAATACAAATAAACTGTATCGTTTGGCGTCAAATTTATATATATTTACTATAATATAGCTTACTATTATAGATCTGTTTTTTACAATTTAGATTTGAAAAATATAAAGCGTATGTTGTAATTACACTCTTTAGTAGACATTTTGTTTGCATATGAGATTGCTAACTGCGAAACAAATTAATATACATTTAAAGTTATCTATACTTTTTATCCTTTAAATAATACGAATAAACTAAATCCATAATGCAAAATAGATGTGATTAATTCTAATCAGACTTGAAAAATGTAATGCGTATCATGCAGATTCACTCCTTACTCTACATATTATTTTTAGATGTTATTGCTAACTGCAAAACAAACGTTATATAGTTGATCTGTCTTATATAATTACTTTTTGATTAACGTAAATCGTATCTTGTAATTTCACTCTTTACGAGACATATTGTTTATAAACGAGATTGTTTACTGCAAAAGAAATTAAAAAACCGTTAAAATTATCTATATTGAATTTTCTTTAAGCAATTTCAATAAACCATATACATTATAGACACATTAATTTATTTCTATTGTTTTAGGTTCATTATTTATTAATATAAATAATATATTCTTTAAATAACTAAACTAAGTGTACAACACATGAGTATTTCAGAAATAACTTAAATTTACCTTCAAAAATGGAATAAACATTCACAAATATTACCTTAATGCAATGTAGATGTGTTTTATTCAGACTTAAATAATGTAATGTGTACCATGTAATTTCACTTCTTACTGGATATATTGTTTATAGATGCAATGGTTAACTGTAAAATACATTAAAGACAGTTAAAGTAATTAATGAGATATACTCATTAAATTTCTAAATTAAATCTATTACCCTTAATTATGTTTAAATAGTCTTCTATTTATTTACCTACTATTTTGAAATAAACTGTTATATATAGTCATATAATGCAATGTTGTTGTATATTTGTACAATGGGTTTTATATAAATTCGATTTGATTAAAGTATGGCACTTTCATTGAATTTTACATATTTCTTTACCTAATGATGTGATATCTGATTAGCAACTGTAAAACAAATTAATAAAACACTTAAAATAATTTTATGAATTTCCATTTAAATAATGCAAATAAACCGTAAGATTTTAAATATTTAGACAACATTTTTCTACATAAATATACAGTTTATAACGATAACAAATATATTTATAAAGTTATTTAAACGAACTCGATAATACTTATAATTTGCATTATACACATATGTTATTATAACATTTTCTTACTTCGAGTCTTAGGTTATATATCATAAAACTACTTCAACAACCATAAGACCTTGTGGCGCAATGGACAGCGCGTCTGAAGTCGGGTCAGAAGGTTCCGGGTTCAATTCCTGGCAAGGTCGAAGTGACACTAATTTTTGCATGTGTTGATTTTTAATTTTTTTCCCTATCATAGGTTTTGTTATCTTTTGCTTCTCCTTCGCCTCTATCATATGATATTTTAAGTCGGCAAACTTGTCTTAAATTTTCCACTTGACATAATCCCCAAATCATCTACTCACGCAACATTAGTCCTCATACCACAACCAGTCACATCACACAAGCTGTTTGGTTAATATCACACAATTTATTCTTTATGCCTCCTACGCCTTAGTCAGGATAACTCCTCTCCTCCAATGACCAAACGCAAAACCGTACTTGGACAATACGCCTACATTTCATATATAATCTCTCATACTATTCGACAACATTTGCTATCGGCTGTTGACCTGACGCAACTTCATAAGGCGCCCCTTACAACCAGTTTAGGAGATCGTGGAATTAATCAGATGCTCTCCCACTGGGTAAATCTCAGTATACCGCAATAATGAATTAACATTACGTTAACCATTATTTTAGACTCATAATATACATAAGTAGAGAACTATGTTTATTAAAGAACTATATTATAACACACAACACGTGAATTTTTTAAAAATTACTGTGATAACCTACCATTTAAAATTAACAGCTATAAATATTATTATAATTTAATGTTAATGTTTTCTATATCAATGAAATTTAAAAAATGTAATACATATCATGCAATTTCAATCTTTAGTGGACAAATTGTTTGCATATTAAATTGATAACTGTAAACATTTAGAAAAACAGTTAAAGTATCTAAAAAAATTCCAATTAAGAATTTGAATACATTGTAATCGTTATTGTCTTATTTCAGTATGTTTCATTGATTTTAGCCTCATTATATAAAACTCAAAGTATAATAAAATAACTAAACTTAGACTGCAACACATAAATATTTAAAAACAGGTTTAAATAAACACACTTATCAACAAAACAGTCACAAATACTATTGTAATGCAATGTAGATGAATTTAACTCAAATCAGACTTGAAAAATGTAATGAGTATCATTCAATTACATTCCTTACTGGACATATTGTTTATAGATGTGATTGTTAATTGTAAAAAAAATTAAAACCCACTTAAAATTATCTATATTAAATTTCCTTTTAAGCAAAGCAAAAAGGCTGTATTCGATATTGTATTATTTCTGTAATTTTCATTAATTTTAGCTTAATTTAACATATAATTGGTCCAGTTTATATTATTTTAATTTTATGGTGTAAAATGTATCTTGCAATTTCATTCTTTAATGGACATATTGTTTGCATTTGAGATTGTTATCTGTAAAACAAATTAAAAAACATTTAAAATTATCTGTACTAATTTTGTTGTAATTTTAATTTTGCAGTAATGCAAATAAGCTGTATCGTTTAACGTCAAATTTATATATATTT
>JAIPRN010002928.1:0-25487 GCA_025469175.1 Geopemphigus sp. TES_GeoC_2020 | reverse complement strand
CGTAGACGTTTCCTCAAAAAAGTCGTGAGAGTCGCCTATATATATATAGGGGGGGAGTAAATTTTCGTCCGAAAATCGCGCGTTCGAAAACCAAAACCGCGAACGTTTGTTCGTGGCGCGCGGAGATAACGTTAATCGGCGAGACGACAAAACGATAAATTGTCTCGAAACTCGGGACTTCCCGAAAACGCGGGAGTACGCGCTAAAACGGACGAACGAAAAAATAGGCCGCGCGATGAAAACAAAAAACGTTCGCCGTGAAATATAACGTTTCTTTTGTCGCCTACGACGATCGTGCTCGGAACAAAGAGTAATTCGATTTCGTTTCGACCTCAAACGGTTATTTTTAGAATAAATAGGCGACGACGAAAATTCGCATCCGAATACTCGTCGCGGACCGTTATTACGCTATCGTGGGACGACGATGTAAGCGACGATTATTTTTCGTTCGTCGGCGACCGGCGTTGGTCTACCGAGATCTATTGCGGCGTTTTCGTCGTCCGTTCGTGTTTAAAAACGCGCGTTTCGTCTTTAACGGGTCGACGGGTCTCAGTTTTGGTTAATAGATTTCCGTAACCGCCAACGATCGTTTCGAAAAACCGGTCGTTCGTGTCGAACGACAATTACTATTAAACGGCGTCGGCGACAAACGTAGCGAAAAACAATTGTAGGTTTTCAGCTATTATTATGCGTATCTGAACGAAGCGCGCGAACTATAGACGACGAAAAATAACGGAACCGATAAACGAGAACCGATTTCGAGTATTGTAATTAGCGGGACCCAAAAGTGGGGGCGGGGTTCTCGTAGCAATGTCGAAGAATTCGCCGACATTTGGGTCCGGGCGGCGGCGTCGGGGAAAAAACTATAAAAAAAAACCCGCGTGACCCTCGACCGGTTAAACTATTGTTCCCGTCCCTAACGACGCGTTACACGGAATCGATAAATCGCTTTTCCGGTTTTGCGTTCCCTAACCCAACCGTCGCGACAACGGATCGTCACGTCCGACGAATATAACGTTTCGAGGCGCTTTCAATTACCCGGCCACCGATTATTATACTAACGAATTTCCGACGGAACGTTTCCCGAAAAGGGGGTACATTTCCAATATTCGTCACCGCGGTACCACTCCGCTCTTCAACATTGTGGTACACCTACACAGTACCGAAGAGAATCGTCGCTTGATAAACAATCGTGTTTAAAAAAATCGTCCCGTTCCGCGAACGTAAAAACGAAAATTAAAAGAATTTTAATATAGCCGAATTTCGTTTTCGATAAGTTATATCGGAAAATATCGTTTTTTTTTTTTGGTCGGTTTACTAAATTTTTAATAGGGTAACGACGTCATTAGGTATATATACGTCAAAACGCGAAAATCAACCGCTACCGGGCGGGGGTTTCCTCCGTGAATTGTACGCGCCGTTACGTGTTTTGTTTTTCCGGTCTCTCCTACACGGCGAATTGCGCGCGGGGTTTCCGCGTTGTCTCTATCGATTAGGATTTTGTTACGACGACGACGAGTTTGGTTCGGTTTCGTTTGTCGCGCGTATTAAGTGTCGGCAATTACACGCGCGTAGCAATCGTCGTCGAGAACCCGACGACAACAAATACCCACGAACGTTTCTACCGACGTACGAAACGGTTAAAAACGACGAACGATAGATTAGGAGGAAAATAAACGCGTATAACAACGCGCGCTTACTCGTGTACGGCGAGGCGATAAACGGGCGAATTCGATTCGTCGTCGCGTCTTCATTCGATTACGTACGCGTTTGAGCGGTGCCCCGGAAAATACGAAATTTGATGCGGCAACGTATTAAGCGATTCGCTCGGGAATTTTATTATACGATCGCCGTACCGTTGTGCGCTATTTTACGTTTTCGGTACCTATTACGGACGAATGCAACCGATATACACGAGAAACGGGGAGAAACGTCGTTAATCGCCATCGTCGTTATATATCGAACGCCGTTTCCAAAGTAATATCATACACCGCGCGACCTTTTGCATCGAAAACGTCGCGAAATTTTAAAGCGACGTAAAAATATTCGATTAAACGGTAACGGATATATTTAACCGATACTTCGACAATCGAAATTGTAAATAAACCGTATAATAATTGTATTTAACTACGAACCGTCAAAGTGCCTTCGTTGGGTTTCTTAATCCCGTCATTCTTGTCACGAAATCGATCGTCACACTTGTCGTTCGAGTATGTGACAGATCGCGGCAATTTATAGTTAAAAAACGGAAATGTACGATACGAATTTGACCGAATCCGTAGCGTCGTCGAAAATCCGTTCGTTTTCACCCGGCTAGAAATTACGATAATTGTTTTCGATTTATCGTACGCGCGGTTTTTTGTTCCCGACATCTTCGTCCGTTCCACGCGTAAACGAGCGCGCGTGGCTTTAACTCCGAAACGGAGAAAACGGAGAGAAATCGAGAATTTTTTTTTACGGGAAGATAAACTCTTCCCACAGGGCCTCGTCGACGTCACTTGATTAATACCCCACGCCCACTATTAAATCGCCGTCGAGCGCGCGCCACCTCCTCACGCGTGTCCTCCTTTACGACTTACGTACATTTCGTCGATAATTCAATTTTTACATACGTTTTATTAATAACTTGGGCCGCTTATCGAATCGGTTTCGTTTTATTTATTTTTTTCGCGGCCCGTTAAACGGATAATTTATTACTCGTCGGGCGGTATTACGTAGACGGCGTTAGTTAAGATTGATAAATACGTTTTACTCGACGCCAGGGCCGTCGCTCGTTTTAAACGCGATCCGAATTATCTACGCGCGTTTTCCGTATCGGGGAATATTTCGTTTCGCCGTTTTATACATCGTTCGTAAAATTAACCGTAAAAGTAAACGACGAATTCGCCAATCACGGAAATTAAAAACTGACCGAAAAACTAAACGTATACACGAGGCGTGTTGAAAAAATAACGGAAAATGTTTAAAATTTCGCGGGTTCGGAGTGGCCGATTGTCAAAAACGTTTTTGTGATTGTGTCGGCGGCGCATGTGCCCCCGAAGTACGACGACGAAATTTTCGGCCGTATTCGTCGTTTTACTTTTTAAATGGCAGCCGCTAAGTTCAGTAGACGCGTTTTTACGAGCTCGGCGATTTTCGTTTGTTACGAAAAAAAAAAAATTTATATCCGTTTTCCGATTCGAACCTTAACGCCGCTCCATTATTCGAGCGGCCGTAATACAAAAAAAAAAAGAGAAACGTTTATCTGAAAAAACGAGAAGTATTCGAGCGCCGAAAACCGATTCGATTAAATATTCTGAATAATTTTTCAGACTTTAACACTTTCGCCCCCCTACAAAAAAAAAAAATACTTACGCGCGTAGTTCGAAAGTTATTCTTTTCGCGATTAACAAATGGAACGAAACGGACGAGGTACCACCGCCGACGTGGTCGGAAACAACTCCGGTGGTAAAGTACGCGAACGAAATTCCGCGATAAGAAGCGGCGAAATCGTTTAAATACGAACGGTGACCGCTACGTCGAACCGTTTAAAAAAATTCGCCGTTTTTAAACTCGCCATATACGGCACTTGGGACACGCGCGATGTCAGCATCTGTAACTATATATATATATATATTATCTACATAAATGGAAGCTCGTAAACAATTTCCGTCGTAAAAGATCGAGTGGCACACTCTTCCCATTATAAAATCTACGCGCGCGCGCGTATTTTACGATTTATATAAATTTAAAATTGCTATTAATAATATAATATATACGTCGAAAGTGTCGAAAAAATCGTTTGTCCATTCGAATTATACGTAAAAACGGTTTCGCGTATTTCTACCCACGTAATCTATTTACGCGGCCGGCGTTTTTGGGGTTTATTTTCGGAACGTTTATACACTCGGGGTAGAGGGGATAAATATATTTATTATTACAAGAACGAAAAGAAACGACGAGCTACGACTGACGGGAGAAGGGACGACTTTTTGATTGTCGTTTACAAATTCCACGCTCATACCTAACACTCCGTTCGCAATCGATCCAAAGCTATTATTATATTATCCGACACTCCGTTGGGTCGAATTAAAATTTGTCGATTTCCCAAGGACCGAATTTTCGACGATAGCGAACGGGCCAGTTATCGTACGGATACCGATGTTCTGGATGGTGTAGGGGGGGGGTGCGTGCCTTTTGTGTCACGTACGTTTTATCGCCGCCCGCGAGTTACGCGAACGTGTGAATGTCGTGCGCAACGAGCGCCGCGGAACTATTTGAACAATTTACCACGGGCGTCGACGAGAAATTCGCGTTCGTTTAACCGACTCGATTGTCGGCCGTACGCGCCCCTGTCATGATAAACACTACGGCGGCCTTATTACGTCGTACGAAAGTTATTCGAAAAGAGCGTTTAAGCGACTGTCGTTCACGTCCGAATAGTCGTTTTTCGCGCTCACTCCGTTTTTGACTATCGGACAGGCGCGTTCGTAAGTGTAACACCGTGGAAACGTCGGCGGCGACCACGAATCCGTTTCGGCTCGCGATCGTCTCGGGGGCGTCCGGGCGTTGCGTATGGACGATTTTTCGTTTGTCTCGCGACTTCGTCGCCGTCCGACTGACGAAAACCCCGAAAGGATCGTTACAAAATCGAACGGAATCTCCCTTTCGGGCTGTTTTACGCGCGCTTCGGACGTACGTCGCGGTTTTAGGTACGTTTTGAGGGAAATATTCGCGATTTGTCGGAAGAAACGCGGACCGCTTACGGGGACACTGACGTCAATGGATACATTCTCCTTCTTGATGGGTGGGACGAACGTGGTCGTAAAATGACCACCGTCGGTTTGCGTTAACGCTCTCGGGAAACCGTCGTACGATCGTCGTCCGAACAACCGGGGATTGCCTCCGTACTCTAATGTGGGGCAGTCCCGGCGTCCGACATTAAGCAGAAAAAGTGATTCGTTCGAATCGCTTTAGTTTCGTTACTCTACGTTAGTCGTCACGAAAATGTCGACATTTCGTCCGGGCCGACATCGACGTTTAAAACGTTATACGTGTACATTACCGAGAGACGCGGACGATTGTAACAGATATCGTAATAAACGGCGGCGATAAAAGTATTTTGAGGGTATTCTCGAGTACGGACCGCGCGCGCGAATACAAACGGACGCGTTTCGATACGATTGTCGCGGACGCGGAACGTTAATAAACGGCCGGACGGAGCGCGCGTAAACGAAGCCATAACGTTTATTTATACGCCGATTATGATGACAACGTCCCGGGACGAAAATAAGTTTTCCGTACGGTTAAGCGCGCTCGCGGGGGATGAACGACGACCGCGGAACGTACACTCTCGTTTTATTTATATAAAAATATGTACGCCGAGTTATTACATTATTTCGTTTTATCGTGACGTCGTCGCGGCCTTGTGCCCGACGTTGTTTCTTGTTATCCGTCGTACATATACGGACGTGCGTTGGACTGGCGGCGTTGTGTGCGCAATCGTCGTACGTGAACGTTACGGATTTTCGAGAAACGATTGTGTTTACGCGCGTAAAAATAGACCGGCCCCGTTCGGTTTTGCCGAACGGAATTTTTCGACAACGGCGAGCCGCACGAAACCAACCGACGGCGATTTTTCGTAAAACCCCGCCACCACAACCACGGTTACGGTTAGTCGCCGTTGACGTATTTCACTATATATATATATATATATATACGACAAGCGCGCGCCAATGGTCGTGTGTAGCCCCGGTGAAGATTTACGACGCCGGGTACCATATTTGTTGTCGAAATAACACTCCGCGATAAATAATAATCGAAAAACGTCGAAAGAACGCGCGCCCGATCGATTTCGAACGGCGAAACGTTTTAAGCGAGCGTTCCAATACGGAGGACGGTTTTTGGCCGGGAAAATTTATAATATCGGCGCGACGTTCGTTTTTACGGTCGAATGAACGAAAAAAAAAAACCCCACCCCGACCCACCGAAATCGAAATTTATCGATGAAACGACGGCGAACTTTCGAATCGTTGTCATTCGACGACTAACTGGATCGAATACACCCGCCGCCGACGGTTCGGAAATAATAATCACCCTTACCTACCCTAACCACGGTCACTCGGACCATGGTACGCGGACACGACGATTTATCCGAACGAAACGACTAGTGGTGACTCATACCGTTTTCCGAACTAGAACGTCTTCCCGCCGCCATTGCGCGTACGATATAGTTTAGTATTGTGCACAATCGTCGCGCGGATCTATGACGACAACCCGTCGTCGCGACTACTATACATATATCGACCGATAATTAATACCCAATCAGTCTGGTGTCCAACAGGGGCATCGAGTTTCCCGTTCCTATTCCGAAAAATGGCGTAGACGCGCGCAGTCGGCCGTAACACGTTTTTTATATCCCTCGTCAGCGGACTCGCGCGCGTTAAAACCGTAACGATTTCGTCCACACGAAACGGCGAACCGTAATCGCGCGAGCGCGTGACCGATTATATAAGCCCTTCTTCCCCCGCCCCATCCGTTCTTGTCCCTTCCATTTCTGTGTACACGGGGCCCGCGATAAGTGTCGCCCGCGTTCCTCCGACGTCGGCGTTTTTAATCGTACACACCGTACCACCGCCGTTACTACTGTTGTTATCCAACGAACCCGTCGTTGTATATCGTTGTCGTCGGCGATTCGTTTGCTCAAAGGAATTAACACAGTTTAAGTAACGGTCGATTTTTTAACGCTTACAGAATACGTTAGTCGTAACTAATCAAAATTATACGCGCTCCGGTTTTGAACAACTAACGCGTTGTTGTCGTTCCATATTCAGACACAACCGTGCGACGGCAGTCGGTGGTAATACTTTAGTCATAAACGCCGACTATGAACACGGGGTACATAGCGTCGATCGCCAGTCCGGAACGATTATTTCGTCGAACGAATCGCCGGAGGAATTTCACAAACGCGGCGTATTTTCTAACGGACGAATTTTGACGGAGTGTTTTCGACAACGTCGAATCTATAAACGATTAAACGCGAAACGGCCGTGAACCGTTTAAATAAACGTTTACTCTCGAAGCCTACCCGCGTAGACCAATTCCATGTCCAGCCCCCCACCCCCTACCGCCGTAATAGAAATTATTCGACGTCCGTTAATTTCGTTCGTTCCGAAAATGGTTACCTCGTATAGATTAACGAATTCGGACTACTAAAAATGGCCTGTCCGCGCGACTACGCTATAAAACGAACGCTTGTATCGACGGTTTTGTCGATACTGTTTGTCACGAATACCGTTCGGACTTTTATCGTTTACCGACGATACGTTTTTAATTCGTCAACGATCCCATTCCCTCTGTTTGCTTACTCACGTCTGCAGACGAATAATAATTCTTCTGTACCGCCGCTCGAATGTATCATATTGACCGCCTTGGAATAAAACGTAAATGTTCGTCGTAAAATTTATTCCGTGTAATTAAGTGTGATATTTTAAATATTTTCCTAATTCGAAGTCAATTATTGAATAGGTACAAAAATCTATAGGTTATAAATTTCGCGATTTCAAAAAATTATTTTTTAAAATAGACGTGTGTGTGTGTGTGTGTACATATACACACCAATTTTCAATAAACAAAATACCGAGTTAACTTTTTTTTCATTTTAGTAAATAAATTTTTGACGCGGTTAATAATAAGTAAATATTTAATAATTGTACTAAATGACCATATCACAGTATAATCAAGTATTAGTTTAGTTTATTTCTTGAATAGAGTCCATCCTTGGTCCGGTTCTACACAAAAATGAACCGAAAAAAATTCTTTTAAAGTATTATGCCTAAGGAAATAAAAAGGCAATCGCACGTTCGTTTAATGTTTACAACAGAAAAGTACTTTTTTAATGTATCGCGATTCATTATTTCGACGTCACGTTTTTCATTCGCTGTATAAATCATACATCATTCGTGTTTTCGTTGTTTGACGAGTATATATATTATTGAAAACTCATCAAAATACTAACTCTCTCCTCTTCCTGATATAAATGCTAGTGGTTGCAAGCATAGAGTTCTATTAAGGTTGGTATACCTAAATAAATAAATCAAACCCCGGGAAAATAATATTAAATTTGCAAATGTAAAGTTTATTGTCAGAAAACATTTAAATTACATGTTTATACGCTATATGCCTAAAAATACAGAAATTTAAATAGTTTAAAAATAAAACTTAAACTAGAAATAATATCTAAAACATACAATTTATTATAATTGGTGACGTGTTTTAAGTTAAAAAAAAAAATGGTGACTATATTTTATATGTATATATACATATACACATATATATATTATAAATCGTTAAGTTGTTTTTCTACAGAATCATCGAGTGTGATATCAGTATACATACGGTCTTCATATGTCTGAGTATCCATTTGTTCCTCTTTAACACTCTCCACAGCGCCGTCTTGATTATTCTGACGATTATCAATGATCTCTTGCAAATCAAAATCTACAGAATTGCCCATAATTTGATCGGCTGTTAACACGATAATTAATATTACTAAAGAACGCGATACATGTTTAGGTTATATTATAAAAATTACACATCATTTTGTCAGAAATTATAAATAAAACAGAATATTTTAATAAATATAAACTCCGACGTAATTATAAGTAGCCTTTATAAAAAAAATGTACATAACTCTATGTTACGTGTACACTACGTAAATACTTTTTTTGGCAAATTAAATGGCCTTTGCTACCGTGGCATATAATTCAACGTATTGGAACACTATTTAGTAAATATAATTACATTGTATAAATACGTTATTTTCCATATCCATTTTTCTGGACGCTTCCAAAATTTCTGCAGCTGTTGTTTTAGTATCTGTCTTACGGACACTTCCTCCAGAATACTAAATATTAAGAAAAGAGTTACGTCAGAACATAAAAAAATTACTTTATAAATAAACGGTTACCAAATCGGTTCTTAGCCTGTAGTTTGTTTGTAAGAAATTGGCACGATCAACAGGAATTCTCAATCCGCTCGCGTGTTTAACTGGAGGCAATGCTATTCTGTTCACATCATTACTCGCAGCCATTAATACCTACATAATATATAAAAATTAAATACGTGTTTCTATAAGATACATTTCTTTTCCATTTGGCTCCTACATTTCTGCGTGACCCCCTAACCACATACTATTATTACAGGATGTTTTAATAACGATATTCGTCTTACCTCACGTGTAGGAGGTCTAAAAAATATTCCGTCTTGAGCTAATTGTATCGCCACTTTAACATCGTCGACGTCGATATTTTTTTTTTTTGCGAAACTCGAATACACCTTGGCATCGTCTAAAAGGAGTGTCGTGTACCCTGGCGAAACGAAACAAATCGAACGAAATTAAAATCACCTAGTTACGTAAACGGAAAAAAATTCAAATTCAATCGACAATTTTATTCCACTGTAGAGTACATACTGTAGTTGAATTCCAATAAATGATTTAAAACTTGATGGTCGAATTCGTTTATTCCCAAATCCTTCATGATCGATATAATAATTTGAGTGTCTTTCGGCATATGTTTCCCTTGCGAACACGCCATCGTGAATTTGTGAAATTCGGCACTTATCGAAACAGTCGGGTATCATTAAAGGCTCGAAACGGCAATAAGGAACAACAACGGCACGGTAAACCGATAAATACGTCGAACGTTCGCGATAACTTCGTCATAATTATTATCAACGTATTTCTAATCAAACCGAATATAATCCGTAGACCGCGGAAGTACGTGATACGAAGGCGACATCGATGAGTTACGCGCGTAATCACCGTTGATAAAATACCACGGCCGTTGGAACCATTAATTATGGCTTAGAACGTCTTTGGAACTGCGTGTTCGGCACGCGCGGCGCGTTAATAAAAAATAATACGCGATTCGCGGGACGATTTGAGTCACGACGGATTCCCGTCGAGCCGACGTGACCACCAGAAATATTGCCGGCACGAGCGTACTTTACCGGACTCGAGAGAAATGCCGAGCGGTTGTCGCGGCGCGGGCGTAAATACGATCCCCATCCCGCCATTTTCGCGTTCGTTCAAAATTATCGCGGAAACGTTTTATGGCCGAACGATTTTTGAACGATTCCCGAGTACGCGATTCAATCACCCGCGACTCTTCGTACCACTGTGGCCTAAGTGTAGCGACCGAATGAGAGGTCGCGTCATGTCGGTGGAGCGAACGAACGCGGCGTCCGTAAAATAAATCGTCTATCGTAGGCCAATATGGCCGTGTTCACGGGAGACAACTGGAACCGTCGCCGCGTACAATTCGGTGTGTGCGCGTATGTGGCGACGATAAGACGAATAAGCCATTAATTAATAAGACTAAATAAGCCACGAAGAACGTGGCTGGCTCGACTTTTTCGTTTCCATTTCGTACGTTATCAACGCGTTCGCGTTTAATCAATCGATGGTTACGCCGTTGCGAAAACCTTGGGCCGTCGACGAATACGGGCCCCCGCTCGTCTACCGTTCCCCCGACTTATCAGTAATCGTGTGATCGTCACGCAAGCGCATTAGTATCGCCTAAAATATATAGTAATCCGACGAATTTTGTTCGCGTCTCGTTTCGGGCGTCATTTGCGTAAACGGAGTTGTCAGCTGTGATTCTGTGTCTGTACTGTTGTTTCGAAATATATATATACACGTTACACTTCGACGGTGTTCGCGACGAACACAGCCCGTGAACGAAAATCTCGATCGGTGCCCGCAATGGGCGCGTTCAGACGGTTCATGCATCCGAGAAACATCTATCGGACGCCACTCGATTTCAAAGGGTTGGCCGCGGAATATCCGGAATTCAGGCAATACGCGACCACGGTAAATTCGGCGCATGGGGGGGGGGTTAATTTTTTATTTTACGCGAAATTTTACGTAACTCGACGCGTTTCGACGTGTTTTTTTTATTTCCCGCAGGGTTTGAACGGCAAGATCTATTTCGACTTTCAGAACCAGGACGGTGTTCGATTGTTGACGACTATATTGTTGAAGAAGGATTTCGGGTTGGACGTCCATTTACCCGTTGGCAAGTTAATACCGACCATTCCGTTGCGGCTTAATTATTTATTGTGGATCGAAGATCTGTTCAATTTGAACTATGGCGACAGCGCCAAAAAAATAAAAGGAATCGACATAGGTATCGTTTTATTGATTTATCATAATATACGCTCGCGCGCGATTAATCGTCGGCAGCGTAGGCGAATGATTTTGAAACTGATACGATTGTAAATTTACCGTCAATAACCTAATACGTTTATATACCGTTCGATTGTATTTTTAAAATTATTTTCTATTCCGTATTTATTCGCGTTGTTTTTTAATTAAAATTTAAAATGTACAAATTCAGACTTCTTTTTTGTACAATTATGTCGAACGCTTATTCGTTAAATAATATTTAATTTGTAAAATGTTTTATTATTTTAGGCACTGGTGCGTCATGTATTTA
The DNA here is from genome assembly GCA_025469175.1 of Geopemphigus sp. TES_GeoC_2020. Classification (NCBI taxonomy): domain Eukaryota; kingdom Metazoa; phylum Arthropoda; class Insecta; order Hemiptera; family Aphididae; genus Geopemphigus; species Geopemphigus sp. TES_GeoC_2020. Next base: position 14,010 of record JAIPRN010002928.1, on the reverse strand, counting down.
TCCATTATTAGCGGCCAAAAAATTTCAATGGTCTATGGTTGGGACTGACATTAATAAAGAATCTATTGAAAATGCGAATTTAAACGTACAAAAAAATAATTTACAACATTTAATTCAAAGTAATTATATAATAATTGTAAGAAAGCAGTTACGATATATAAAAAATATTTTTTTGAATTTTTAGTTTTGGAGGTATCAGAATGGGATGGATTATTGCCGGTAGCTGTAGACGAATTCTATGACTTTTGCATGTGCAATCCACCGTTTCATAATTTTTCAAATTTAAATTCGTCCGACGATGAAACAGATTGTGCAAAAGGAGTAACATGTGAACTGTACACGGCTGGTGGCGAAGTTGATTTTGTAAAAAAAATAATCAGGGAAAGCGAAAGATTGCGGAATTCATTGAGGTAACATAAACATAATAATGGTTCTATTATTATAGTAAATTTTGTTTAATATGGAAATCATAAAAACTATTTTTGTCTTTTTTATCGACATTTTTAAATATTAAATTGAATACATTAATATAAATGACAGTTTAATTTACTCCACAAGCAATCGAAAATGTTATTTATTTTATCGGTAATGAAAAAGTAGGAGAGGTTAAAAATAGTACAAATAGTAAAAACGTACATATCTATAGACATTTTATAAATTTTTACTAAATGTCAAAATTTTCATTTCATAAATTATAAAATATAAAATGTTTACAATTATTAGACAGGTTACGTAATTTAATCTTTGTACGTGAATTATTCAATTTGTGAAGAGTAATATTCTTTGCGTTAAAAAAACAATTCATATTAGATACCTAAAGTTATTTTTTATGTTTTTCTTTAAACTTGATAATATGAATAATTGTTTAATATAGATAAATAATTTAGTTAGTTTTAATGATTTCCATATCACAATTGTTTCTTTGCTAATTAATATTATTTAACGTCCTTTATTTTAAAATTTTTTCATCAGTATTTACACAACAATGGTTGGTTATAAATCGTCATTAGGTCCTTTAAAAACAGAATTGAAAACTATTGGAGCGTGTGCAATCGCTGAAGCTGGTTTCTATCAAGGTCATACTTTACGTTGGGGAATAGCTTGGACGTTTAAGCCGGAAATAAAATTAAACGATTTTTTGCCTAACAAACTGTTTCGAAAAGCAAAATTAAGACCACCAGTGTCTTTTTCTATTCCAGAATCATACAACTCCACAACAGCGTTGGCCAGACTAACAGAACTGTTAGCTAATCTTAAAGTAATTTTAGCATTATAGTTTGTTTACGAATATTGTTTAATTTGTTCGTTATTTTCTACTCAGTTGGTGGTCTCGGTGTTAAAATCGAAAACTGACAAAAACTGTTTATACCAAGCCGATGTCAAAGGTTACGAAAACACTTGGGCTCATCCCAGACGAAAAAGACGTATGGAACAAATTCTGTCGAATAGAAAACGTCAAAAAACCGACGTCGACACCTTGCATGATCATCACAAATCAGATAGCGAAAAGGTTGAACAGGATTTAGAAACGGCCACAAATTCCAAACCATTATTCGTTGCTACACTAGTGTTGAGGAAAACAAATAACACCATTTGGATAGACATGTTACACCTGGAAGGCAATAAGGACAATTTGTGCCAAGTTTTACAATACTTCAAAAATAGATTTGTATAATGTATGTTTTATATAAAACGCGTATTGTATTTAAATATATAATACCATAAATTAAATAAGTTTAACGTGAATAACAAAATAGTATAGTGTATAATATAATAATTATTATACTACGAAAGTAAATTTGGTACAATATAGTGAGGAAAAAAGTATATAAACCAAAATAAGGTTAATCGATCGACATAAGTAAATAAGAATTAACACAAACAGTCCACGCATTTATATATACATTACCAATTGCAATAAAGAGATTGCCGTTAAACAAAAAAAAAATAATATGAACACTTCTTTACGTACACAATTAACGAGATCATACATGTTTTAAGAGTTATACAATTCAAAACGATTTATATTTGTCAAATTACACGGCTATTATTTTGCTAGGGTCTACTTTGATGCGTAGAAATAATGTATCGTCTTTAACAAACTGTCTCTTTTTGAGTAGTGTTTCGTGCGACACAAATTTTGGAAAACCAAATCCAAGGCTGTCCGGCTGTGTGCTTGGACGTTGGAAATTCTCCCAAGACGGATCAGGCACAAAACTTTCGACTACGTTGCATGGCTATGTAATGACGAAGGTAGTTATTAACGTTTGTAATTTTATGATTATTGTTATGTGTATAGTATGTAACCGTAAGAATAATATATATGTTCGCACATTACATATCACAATGTAAATTCAAAATTGCGTACGATTGTTTTTATTTATTTTGTTTTGATGTTTAAGAGATTATTATATAATTTTGACTGAAATTTATATTTATCTATTGATTATTTATAAGAATTTTTTTATCAAAACTCATAGTGTTATTTTTTTAAACTAGCGTTGAATTTACCTTGTTTTGCGATAACAAATTACACATTAGATATTTTTGCCATTAGGACGTCAAGTATTTTTTTTACAAATATAATACCATAACGCGAATAAAATTCGCGCTTTGTATTAAGTTAGATTCATACCTTTTCACTCTGATCGAATAATGTGAACGCCACTGAATGTGAAAATGGCCATTTGAGCAGAGCGTCAAATTCACCCGGCAATATTTTTATATAAACAGATACGTGCGTATTTTCGCCCGACCCATTGCCATTCAAAAATACGGACGCTTGCAACTTGTATCCAAACTGGCTGGTGTAGAATGGCGAGCTAATAAGTTCCAAGCCGTCGCCGCACAGTTTGTGTCGACCCTCTTCAAGTTTTTCCAACACGTCGCCGATTTTCCAAATCAACGTACCTAAATATTACGCGTTATTCGATGTTTTTTTTTTTTGTTTTTACAATCTCGAATAACGATCAATTTACCCGATTGGTTGACGGCCAAGTTATTAATCACTTTTTTCATGGACACAATTTGCTGTTGCTGTTTAGTGACTATTGAGCACATCAGTGACAAATGCTGTTGGCTCGCTTCTTCCATGTGAGCGTCCATTTGTTTGCCCCTTAAACACTACATACGTGTGTATCAAACAAGGATCAAAGAAAAATGTATACAAAAGCCGTCGTCGGTCGCGCATTATTGGATGGTCCTTACCTTGAATCGGCAACCGACATCTTTGAAACTGCAAGACGTTAACATCGAGTGGCACGCGTGTTTGACGTGATGTTCCAAGTCCTCGCGCGCCACCGTGACCGTTTCGCACCGGTTCGGGCATGGTAGCGGGAAACGCGGGCACGACGCCGCGTGCGATTTGATAGTGTCGGCCACAAATTGCCGTCCGCAGTGGCGACACGGTACCAGTCTTTTCGAACATTCCGTGACCTGCGGTCGCCATATCGAAATGTATTATTAATAATCGCGGGGAGGGGTTAATCAAAATGTTCGTACGAATACGCGACGCGTTAACGTTACGGGGCGGTTCGACGAGGTGCCCGGAAAGTGACAGGGTCGGCGGACTTTTCGTAAATAGCGTGCAAGTCGTATACGATCCGTCGTGTTACCGGTTCACGGCAACGATCGTTTATTCGTTTAATTTTCGTCCGCCCGATATGTACGGCAACGTGTAGGCGAACGTTCCGTTCGTGGGGTAATAAATACGGTGCCGGGGTAAAGGCGAACGATAAATCGTTCCGAAAACTCGACGAAATGTGTCCCCCCGGCCCTATCGCAACGAAAATATCGTCGATTCGCGTTCCCGTACACTCGCGGGCCGCGTCTAAACGAACGATCGCGGCGGCCGGTTTCGTTTTCGAACGTTCCACACCAGCCACCCCGTCGAACGGGTCCGCCATTACGAATTACGCGTTTGTTTTTACCTTGTGTTTGGCCAACATTCGTCTCGGGATTTTCACGCCGCACTTGGCCTCGCAGTGGATCGGCTCTACCGGGCAAGCCCTGCTGTGCTCCTCGCCGGCCGCCTCGCCCTTCATTTCGCCGTTGCAATGTTCGCACTTGACCACCCGTTCCACGCACGTGTACCGCACGTGGTCGTCCATCAGGATCCTGGCAATCTGGGCCCCGCAGTGGTTGGTGCACGGCAACGCGTCGTACTTGCACGTTTGCAAATGTCCCTGGCGTAATAAATGTCCGGCTTAACTAACGCGATCGGGTTGTTTTGTTTTTTTTTTTTGTCGTAAAAACCCTTTCGGGAATACGTCGGGGCGGTGGATAGAATTCGGTTTGGATGGACGGCCGTGGTGAAACGCGTACGCGTTCGACGTCGGTTTTCGGGAACATTTCGGGTCGCGACGACCGACCGCGTAAACTCGGTAAGGGCCCCGTTGTTTTAAACCGATAAGCGGTATCGTGTACGATTTTTTAAAACGTCGGCGATTACGTTATTTTTGAACCAGCTATTAGATACCGGAGGGAGGGTATGACGCTTAGGGTCTTTGGAAATGATCGGTCTTCCGGGTTACCGTTTTCGTCTAACGTTTGAAACGTAAATATTACTTTTTTACAGGGTAGGGAAATGCCGAACGTACTCGGAACGCGCTAGCGTACACACGTAGTATTATTATTATACACGCTTACCTTTAGACGCCTGAGTTGATCGCTCCATTTGCAGCCTTCTTTGTGATGAATACAGTAGACGACGGAGCCCATTATGTCCTTGTCCTTTTCGCAGTCCGAGGCCTATAACAACGGAAAACGGACGTCGTTTAACACTCCCCGTTCGGTATTATTTTCGAACGAATATTGTTCGGCTCGTTCCCGTGAATAGGAAACAACGCGTACGTAGTAAACGATAACATCCACCGGATTTTCCGAGGTCGGAGTACGTTTTTGTTTTTCCGACCGAATTTCGACTTTTCGCGTCCCCCGAAAAAATCTTTTCCCCGTCGATATTCCGAATTCTCCTATATATATATATATCGGTACATGAAAATTAGGTCGTCGGAAACGAACTTTTTTTATTCGGAAAATCGCGCTCGTCGAACATATAGGCGAGAATTCGTCGAGCGTGTATTATGGCATAGACGTTTAATCAAAGGCGCTAGGGCGCGATCGTCGTCATCAGTGGCGTACTTAGACTTGAATTTTTTGGGGGGGGGGTTAATTTTTAAATTAATCTGATGGCCCTAACGAAATAAGACACGTTATAAACTTTAATAGCGTATTCAGTTTTAACGAACACGTTATATTATAACAACGCGTATCGAAGTTTAAAAATACTTTAGTTTTTCGTTATTATCGGCTAAAAATATACGTCTCGCGAGAAAATAATTTTTCCAAAAAACCGGGGGGGGGGGTATACTCTTACTCTACCCCTCCGTTAGTACACCACTGGCCACCATAAACATTGCCGAACTCTCGAAATCAGTTTCAAATATACACAATCGCGAATACGGCGAAACGAATACGACCGTACGCGTCGTTTAAAAAATATTACGTCCCCCCCCCCCAATCCCTAGGGTGAAAACTTTACGTTTGCCACGCGTGAATTCTCGACCGACGGTCACGGCTAACATAAATAATAAAATTAACGCGTGACCGTTAATAGCCATTATTAAATTTGTCTAAGACCGAATAGTAAAATTTAAAAAAAAGGCCCCGACGCCTGTATCGTAATAATAGTATATATACACTCGACGTTGCCTAAGTATAATACGCGCGCGCGTTAATAGCCCGCGTACGTATTTTAGAAAATCCGCGGCGACGTTTTTCGGCTCCTCGGACAATACAGCGCGTTATTGACACGCGCGCAGCATCGCCAATTACCACCAATAGTCGTGGGTCCTCGGCGATTATTCTATAGTTTTCGAAACGACGTCCCCCCCGTTTAGGAGCGCGAAACGTATTTCTTCGGCCAAACGGTAGAGTAATGGAAACGACGGTGGACGCGGTTTTTACGCCGGATTTTTTTACGAAAAATACGAACGATACGTGGGGAACCGCCGTCGCGTTTCGCGCTATCCCGTTTATCGGGCGAGTCGTTTTTTTTTGTTGGTCTTTGGCTCGCCCGCGAACCGTTTCCGGCCAGTTCCACGGCGTCGTATCGAAACATCCGGACGGGAAAGGACTACGCCGTTTCGTGGACGGACCGTAGTAGTGGGCCCCTCCCCCCCCCGAGTTTTTCGAGCGTAAGTAATTATAAAGTCTCGTTTATGGTCGAGCGACCGTAACGATCGGGACGGGAAACGTAGAAACCGCAGAAATCGATTAAACTGTTTAAGAGAGCACATATTTCCAGTCGCACGCTGTATACGTAGTTCTCGTGATTGAATTACCATACACCAGCCGTACGCACGTTGAGCAGCTTCTGGTAACGCGTCTTTCAGATTCGTCGGCCGTAAAATCGTTTTTTTTTCTTTCGTACGTCCTCTACTTTCCCAATATGTTACGCGTTCGGGCCCGTAGATCGTACCGTACCTAGTTGCTTATCGTGTCGTGACTGAAACTCGCGTGTATATATATAATTGTGTGGCCACCGGTCTCGAGGTATTTTTTTTTTTTTTCGAAATTTAACGAGTTGGTTTTCGAAACGGTCCCCCGAGAACGTACGATCCGCGCGAATACATTTATATATTACCAAGTCCAGAGATAGCGTCGGGACAGACCGAATCGGAAAATCGAACCGACCGGGTAGAATATATACGTACGAAAGTTGTCGCCCGTCGGTTTTTCCGGACACGCGCGTAGACGCCGGCATATGATGCCGACACCAGTCTCGTGTCCGCGCACGGAAAACAATGGGGAATCCGACGCGGCCCGGTTTTGTTTTTCCTATTATTTTCGTTATCGTCAAGGTACGCTGGCCACCAAGATCAAACCAGGTGTGATTCCTATTACGTTATAATATATATATATGTATAGAGACGGGCGCGTTCACGACGGAATATTACGCGCGCGTGTATATTGCGGACGTTATAATGAAAGGTTGTTTTCGGGGCCCGAAGGATATACGCTCGGCGAAGCTTAAAAGGGAGCGTTCCCCCCCTCCCTAGTTCTGGTCAAGTCGTACGTACGTTATTATTTTTATACCGGCGTAATTTTGTTACGGTCGCCGAACCACACACACACACATACACCTGTCGCGCGTACCCGTATAGGACGTACTCGCCGGATCCGAGACGTCGAAATCGCTCGGTAGATTAAGTCGTCGTTTTTAGTTATCCCGGTCGTAGTGGGGCAACACGAATCGTCGTCCGAGCGATTGTTTCTCTCGCGTTACTTTATTTTACGGGCGGTCCGTATTTTACGACGACGGCACGAAAACATTTCGTATTTTACTCCACCACCACTTAACCCCTAAAATACCCCATGGCCGTGCACGAAAATTAGTAATAGTCGCCCGGTTGACGCGAGAACTGGACGAGATACGGTTGTGGTTGTTCCGTCGAAATATGCGCGGCGTTCCCGTGACGATCGTGTCGAATTTTTCGTCGGCAAATAACGAGCGCGTAAGTAAATGATCGTCGAAGGAAGACGAGAAAAAAAAATTGTTTTCTTCGACCCCGCCATAACACTTGTTCACAAAGACACTACCGCCGCCACACACATACTGTCGCCGCGTTATTATTATAAATTATTTAGTTCGGAAAAAAAAATATAACGTACGTACGTCTATAACAGATGTCCGTTTAGGAATGCTTACACACACACACACATGTACTACGCGTGTACGTAATTTCTCACTCACACGCGTGAGGCCTGTGACAGATGCTTTCGAATCGTGATTAAGTGAATCCTCCTCATCCCTTATACAACAGTCCGGGGTCACGTTCGGTTCTATTTTCCCGGCGGTCTCGGATTACGAAAATAAAACGAGCGTACGTAACAATCGTCCGTCCGTCAAAACGACGTATATATATATATACATCGAAACGTATCGCGCACGAAAGGCTTTTCGACAAATATTTTCGTGAACAGCGCCGCTCCGTCGGTTCGTTAGACGATTAACATAGCGATTACCGTACACACGTCGTGTATCGCGTCGATTAAACGTAAGTGGGTATCCGCCAAAAAATTAATACAAATATACGACGGTCGTTCGGTTTGTTCTCGAACGAAACGCTCGGTCGATCCGTATAAATAATAGAACGCGCGCGTTAAAAACCGGGTAATCGAACGAACCCGTACGCTGTGTACGTGTTTGCAAGCCCGTCTTCCGAACTAGGACGGTGTTGTAAATATGGAAATGTACGCCGATCCGCGTTATAAATAAACCGAAAATAATTATCGCGAGTACGGTACGTAATTATCGACTTATCGTTCGAAACGAGCGCGTTATTGTGTTATCGTTTGTTATTATTACGATTACCGTCCGCGCGAACGGCGGAACGGAATTTAATTGCACGTAAACGCCGCGTCTTAAAAAGTCTTTCCTAACGTATCTCCGACGGGTAACGACGACGCGACATTTTACCCGAATGCGATTACACTACGTTGACGAACCGTCCGGAAAAGTAGCCGTGCGCAAAACGGAATTATATATAACGGCGGAGGGGATGGATAGTGGGCGAGATACTGGTGGCGGTAACGACGAGTTCACCCGCATAACGACGGGCGTGTGATCGCGTGCGTAATTACTTTCGAATTGACGGGTCGCCCTTTAAAGATTGCGTAAGGTTGGGTACGTGAATAATTAGCGCGGGAGAAATATTTACGAACGCGGCGAAGACGAACGCGCGTGTGCCGCACGACGAAAAAGTAATACGACCGTCGGGCAACCGGTTGGTTACGCGCTCGGCCGTTTTCGTATTACCCACGCCGCCCCGTCCGAAATACCCGTTACCTATATATATATATATATATATAGCGGAGGACCGGCGACGTCGACGCGCTGTTATTATCATTACGCAATATATAGCGGCAGGCTTAACGAGTCCGAATATTTTCGCGGGTTTCTTCCGTACGGCCACGGCGGTTTTGAATGAACATTTCGTAATTACGGGCGGCCCTGCGACGTGTTGTTGTACCGCGGCACAAATATCCGCACTCGCGTCGTTCCCGTCACGGCGGCGGTCCGCGCGGTGTTCGGATTTCGACACCGGCGAAACGACGACCGCCGCCACGCAATCCGATATTGTCCCCCGCTCCTAAAACCGTACACAGATGGTGGTCTACGAGAGACGGTTCTCGACAAGTCGGACGCGGCGTGTATATATATATATATATTATCGTAGTTTACACCTGTTGGTGTCGTTAGGTGTCTCTAGCGTATACGCGAGCGAATCGTTACCGTATCGTGTTTTCGGAACGTTTAAAACGCCCGAGTACACGCCGATTCGTCATATTCAACGACGTTAAAGAGGCCTGTGCGCAAGTTGGCGTATATTTACAAATTACATTTTTCCGTGAGCGAAGGAGGGGGTGTGTGTCGTAATAACGAAATAGTTGTAAAATATTATCGTGCGTCGGTTTGATTAGAATCCGTATAGTTTTGTAAAAAAAAATCGACGAAACCGAAGAAATACTCGAAACGTTAATTATATTATTGACGCGTAAATCTTCGAACGTTTTCCGGATGAAAACGCTCCCCCCCTGAGTTGGGTATTTTCGGTGGTTTGTGAAAAGGCCTTTCGTCGACGTTTCGATGTCCTTCGTCCTCCCCTATAAGGGAAACATCGCTCGTGAACGCCAAACACGATTATCGGTTTGTTCGCGAATTGGGTCGTTCCACCGAAAAATCGCCGCCGTCAGTGGCGTTTTATTCGTCCGTCGGAACACGGGGACGCGATCGAAAAATCGTTTACCGAACTTTGGTCCGCGCACGCGGCGGGGGGGCTCGGTTATTATTCGAACGCGAACACGACCGGACACGCGTACGTGTAGTACGGGACACAACTCGGACGACGCGAATAGGAAACAAAAACCGTTTTCGTTATAGGCCGCGGCGGCGCGTAAAATAATATTTCCGAAACGACGATTGTATGCAAATGCGCGGCGCGACAGTTCGTGTAATTACTACGGCCCGTGCCGCGTTGTCGTTTCCGTGCGCCTATCGGGCGTTATTATTATTTACTTTACCGGTATTTTCGGTCGATTTTCCGCCGTCCGACAACCGTGCCGGGGTCCTTGTACGGACGAGTTGGCGCGTAGTCGACGTCTGTTTGGTCGCGTGCGTCTACGAGCGGCCATCTTGTTCGTCGAACGCGCACTTTTAAACGTGACGCACACACACACACACACGCGGAGGGCAATCATCGGGTCGCCGGAACGGTTAGTCGAAAAACGCGCGGACAACTCGATTTTGTCAACGTTTCGACCGTTTCCCGGCTTCTACATCGCGTACCGTTCTTTTCCGAAAATTATTCGTCAATACACGCAAACCCGTAAAATAGGGTTCGCCGATAGTTGGGCGTAGTACCCGTTTGGAAAAATGACTAAACGTGAACTTTCCCTCCGGTAATATACGACCGCTGGACGAAAATTCCGTCTATTTCCTCGCCTTATTTTCTCAGCTATTTGGCCACCTTGGTCCTCCTCAACCTCCTTGTGCGCTCGATCTCCTACATCATTTACATAGCAGTACTCGTATCACGTTCAACCATTTCTTCTTTGGTCTTCTTCCTTCCACGCTCACTTCCATAACCGTTTTTACCGTTTTCGAATTTTTTCTCCTCGTAACACGACCAAATCATTTACTCTCCCTCGTCTTATCCATAATCGACGTTATTCCTACGCTTTCTCTTATATATATATTTCTTATACTATTCGACGACAATTCCGTATCTACGTTATTTTTCGAAAAACCGAAACGTATAAAGGGCGACGACCCCCTGAGGGGGGATATATAACCCACGCGAAGAAAACTAAACCGATTAGCCGTCGTTTTATTATTTAGTGGAGGCAAGAAGGGGGGCGGGTGCCCGCGCGCAATCGGGAATTTCGAAAACGGGAAGAACAACACTTACGTCTGGCGTGGACGCGGGCGTGATTTTGTCTTTGGTCGGCGTGGCCGGCGGCCCGAAAATCGTGCACGAAGACGTGTTCACCACGGACGTGACGATGCTGTGCTTGGACGATTTGTTGGGCGAGTTCCGGGACGGGAAACTCAGCGTCTTCGTCCACAGCGCCAGACTCCGGCCCATGTTTTGTCCGTGCGGGAACGGTACGTTTTATTTTCGTATACGGCGCGGACGAGCGGCGGCGAACGCGAACGCACCACTGACGAACGTGACGAGACGACTGACGACGGACCGGGCCGTCGCGAGTGGGAAACGGGAAATGGCGCGGCGCTCCGGCGTCGGACGGGGCAACAACACAGCTGTGCCGGTTACGTGTCGACGGGTGTTCGCCGCCGCCGACGTGTGTCGACCTGCACGGGCACGCGCCTCGTCGTCCGCGATCAAGACGGCCGCCGTTGCGTTTTCGAATTTTTCCGATTATTTCGTTCGATCCCCCGTACACGAACGGTCAATGGAAAAACGGACGAAGCGCAATAGTAAAACGTGCCGCGAGCGTATTATTCCGTTGTTCGGATACCGAAAAGTGTTTTCGCCAAAACGGCCGTTCGAATTTTGTGTTTCGGACGAGAAACATACGGCACTAGCTGGACGGCAAATTGTGCCGCGACCCGACAACGGCGCGCGCGCGCGTGTACGCTTCGCTCGGCCCGACGACGCAGTTTCCCTACGCGAAACGAACGTACTCCGTCCACCCAAATTTCCGACGTATTCGCGCCAAGTTTCTACCGTAACGCGAATATCGAAACGATAACATTGTCGGCGTTTGGGACGAACTAACCGTCCCTCTCTTCGGTCCGTCCCACTTCGGTCCGTCCCACTTCGGTCCCGTCCGCGGGCCTTTTCGTTCGATTTTCGATAAAACAAAAATAAGCGTCTCGGTGCCCGCGCAATTTCTCCGCGGGCACGTATCGGCGTCGCAATTTTTTATTTCCTCCGTCCCCGTGACACCGCACTAACCGGAATCCCGTTTTTTAAACGTTGTTTCGCCAATTGACAAATGTGTCCGCTTCGTTTAGATAATCGTCAATTCGTTTCCCACGACGTGTTTTCCATATAGGATAAACTCCATTTGAATATAATGGCCGCATTGTTTCAACGACGTTAGCGTCGCGTTTCGTCACACACGCCGCTAACGGATGACGAAATTGGGATTCCGATTTAGGAATCGTACGTTCGTAAACGCGAATAGCAAGAACAAAACGAAACGCGCCGGCCTTACTAACGCGTACGGCCGTAAAGCGGGACTTTGAATTTTCAAAAATCGTTCAAACCCTCGAGTTTTACGTACCGAATTGAATAGTAAAACGAAATCGATTTTCCCGTTTACACGCGCGTGTGACGCACGAAACGGCCACGAACCCGACGTGCGAACGAAGCGCGTTTCGATTACGAAATGTCGCGCATTTTATGTGCGCGGAGCGACGAAAACGGTTCTTCTACAGGTACGGGGACAGGGTTGGTTCCTTCGTGCCATCGGAATTAACGCGAATACGAATCGTCGAAGAACGCGCGGTACGACGAGCTCGTCAACGCGAGAACGTTTCCCACATCCGGCGATTTTCTGGGTGTGGACCCGAACACGTGGCGAGGACGAACATTCGTATCTCATAAGCGGTCATAAGCGCCGTCGTTCGACTTGGTTGGTAACTAACGCAGGGGACACTCGCTAGTCCGGACGGATCTTTAGAGAAACGGGCGAAAAGAAAAATGTAAACGCGCCGATAAAACGCGGAAATAATGAAGACGACGAATAAACGATATTTTTATATTTTTACGCGCCCAAATCGTTTTTTAGGTTTATCGAAAAATACGCCGTGATAAATCATAACGACGGAAACGTCGACTTTAATCGTTTTATAAAACTAATTCTAAACACACAGTTTAAAGTTGTCAGAGTCCGGATTAACGAGACTCAACCGTAATTCGATCGGGTTTCGTTAGTTCGCGGACGCGTCGCCGTCGAACCGTCGACATTGTACTTGGTAGAAACCGCACGAAAACGAAAACGCCACGTATAGCGTACACGTACGCGCGTGTGTAAACGTAACGCGGTAAAAAAACGATTCGTCCGGGGGAACGTGTGTCAGAAGGTCAGAGCGATCGAACAACTGGCGTTGGCCTAAGGTGCACAAGGGGTGACAGGATGCGTATATAGTGACGGAGTTGTATATCGACCGGTAATTATAATAATTTAAATTTGAATAATGCGTTGGTTCGTTCGGGAAATACTATCGGTTTCGCGGTTCGAACACGAAATGTCCCGGTAAGGCGTACGGACGGAAATTGCGAATCCGGGGACGCGATCGTCGAACCGCTTTTTCCTATCCGCGAAACGTTCTTCGATTTACACTCGGAACCCGCGGACACCGGTCGCGCTTTGATTAACCTAACCGAATGGCCGAACGGCGGACGAAAACGCTGGCCACCGTCCGAGCTCCGCCTTTAAACAAATAGCCGGGAGCTTCGGAAACGTTTTTCGAACGCGCGCGTTTCGCCGAGACGGACCGGCGAATTTCTCCGCGATCGATTTTTAAACGCCACCGAATGTAATTCGTACGAAACAATCAACAGGACGGGACAACCGTGATGGTAGTAGGGCCCTATCGTCAAACTGCCCGTAGAGCCGTCGGCGATATTCGGTTACTCTAACGGTTGACAATTCGGAAAGTCGACGGGCGCGAGCGATAATGTCACGCGCGCCGAACGAACGGGAAAAACGGGATTAACGAACACGGGCGGTGCGCCGACGATTTCAAACGCTTTTACTCGAATACACGTTCAACGACTAATTTTCGTCTAATACACGGCCGTTTATCGTCCGAAAAAATTAATGGCCGTAGACCGTACGATAAAGTTACGAAAGTTTCGTCCGTTTATCGCGCGCACCGGACCCGTCTCGTCGTATCGGCGTGTAGTCGTTAGACGATTATTGACCCTTAACGGCGCGCAACTGTCCGAAACATAAGCGAAACGATTTACGTTA
>JAIPRN010002927.1:0-25493 GCA_025469175.1 Geopemphigus sp. TES_GeoC_2020 | reverse complement strand
GCCATGACGGCGGAACTCTGGAAACGTAAATCGGTTTTGAAATCTTGGGCGATCTCACGAACCAAACGTTGGAAAGGCAATTTGCGGATCAACAATTCAGTGCTCTTCTGATAACGTCGAATTTCACGGAGAGCCACAGTTCCCGGGCGGTAACGATGTGGTTTCTTCACACCTCCGGTAGCTGGCGCGCTTTTCCGTGCGGCTTTGGTAGCCAATTGTTTCCTGGGAGCCTTACCTCCGGTCGATTTACGAGCGGTTTGCTTAGTACGGGCCATGGCGAATGGTGATTAAACACAAAATTCGTAAACAGAACTGAATGACGGATAAAATTTCCCAACATGTGCACCGCGTTTATATCTATAATTTAGAACAAAATTCGGCATTCTCATTGGTTCATATGTTGGGCCCATGTTAGGTGGTGGGGAGAAATATTGTTGATGTTGCGATTGGTCGACGTTTAATTTAGAATACTTATAAAAACCACCTCGTTTCGTATTTACCGTCATTCTAGAAACATATCTCATCCGTGTAACAAGTAAACTTCAACAAAAACTGCTGCAATATGACCGGTCGTGGTAAAGGAGGCAAAGGATTGGGAAAAGGAGGCGCGAAACGTCATCGTAAAGTGCTCCGTGACAACATCCAAGGTATTACTAAGCCTGCCATTCGTCGGTTAGCTCGTCGTGGTGGAGTTAAGCGTATCTCCGGTCTGATATACGAAGAAACCCGCGGAGTGTTGAAAGTGTTCTTGGAAAACGTCATTCGTGACGCTGTCACTTACACTGAACACGCCAAAAGGAAGACCGTTACCGCTATGGATGTCGTTTACGCTTTGAAACGCCAAGGCCGCACTCTTTACGGTTTTGGTGGTTAATTTTCTTATCACTACTCAATCGGCTGCGCACGCACTTGAAAATAGAGTAAATTTACTCATCAATGATGTAATTAATTATAAAATTCCGTTAAAACGGTCCTTTTCAGGGCCACTAAAAATATTTTTTTAAATCCCATTAATAATGTTATTTTATGTTTTCAAAATTATATAATTAATAACAAGTTTATTGTAAAGAACACGAATCGTTTCTCTTTTTATAACATAATAAACGTTCAAATTGTTATAGATTAACAACAACCAGAATCAGACATCAAAAAGATATTTGTTTCTCAAATATTCATCAAATCTAAATGTACCGTCTATATTATGTGTCTTAAAGCTGTATAACGACTAACATTTTCCGTTAATTGTAAATGCACTTATAATTTCTATCGGACCTGCTTTTTATTGACGTAAGTTATTTTAAAATTTTGTAACGTCAAGGTCGCACTCTTTACGGTTTTGGTGGTTAATAATTTTCTATCCGTCCACCACAACACCACCACTACCACTACATATAATTAATTATTTTCATGTGTGTAGTAGTTATTAAAATTCTGTAAAACGGCCCTTTTCAGGGGCCACAAAGTTTTAATGTGCATTCCAATTTTTATCTATCCCATTAGGCACACAATGTTTTTTTCCAGTCATGTCGTGTTTAATAGTGAAACAGAAACAACAACTAATGGGTTTCAATAAAATCATTTTTATTTTTTTTTTAATCGGAATTTTGTCTTTCTCTGACAATATATGAAGATCTTCAACTCTACATACATAAATTATTGTTTTATCGTTATTACAAGGATACGCAAATTATACATTATTAACAGAATGTATGACGGGATGTAGTCATTTACTCATACTTAATCACAAAACTTCAATACAAACAAAAGCAAAAATAAGCATCTTCAAAATGTACATCAGATCGAAATTAGTATGCAGAACCAGCATGGGGCGCATTAAGTATCAACAACAAACTAAAGAAGAATAGAAGTAATTTACAATAGATCCCTGAGAACAATTCAGGCTTACCATAGTACGTTCGAAATGACACAATATTAAATTTGGTAAAAATAACATTAATTAGATCGAAGTAAGGAGATTTAACCGAGAAACTACTAAACAAAACTAAGACCTTAATTTCACCCACTTAAATGAAATATGTCAAATTATATAGGACCTTCGGAATACACAAAAGACCTACTCCAATAATATTTTAACTAAAGAAACCATAAAAAATCAGCATTCACCGGTTACTCCGAGTAATGGGGATTTCTCCGAAACTTGGGTAAAGGACGAGAGTCCGTCATATAAAGAAATAGCAACAGTAGATGTAGTGTTCATTGAACGAACATTTCGTTCTTACTTCAATACGAAAACCGATCAAATCTAAATTTCCGTTCAATTTTTTTATGTCCTTAGAATGCCTAATGATTTTTAAAAATTTACCTTTATTGTTATATCACGTACAATTTTATCTGAAATTTCTATCGGACCTTTTATTATTAACATGTGGTATTATTTTTATCTTATGTACGTTATTAAAATAACGACTAATTATTTTTTGCTCGACATTAGTTTACCTATACTATTGCAAATGAGTAAGTTGTGGATAATCGTCAAGTTATTATCACGTCTTTTATTACAGATTCTTGAATGAGAATTGCGACTTTTGGTTTATATATTGATTTTATTAAGTTGTTAGTAATATACACTACCGTGGGCAAAAAATCGTAAAACTTTGTCCATAAATATTTTTATTATAAAAGCAATATATCTTATTTTATTTAATATGATTATGTGTTATGGTGCCATTGTATAAAAATGTTAATATATATATGAAAATTAACATATGAGAGTAATAATTATTTTTTTTATTTTCAATCTTAGAAGAATAAAAAGTATTTTAAAAAATAGATAAAAAAAATTGGTGGCCCTGAAAAGGGCCGTTTTAAAATGAGAGAAGGGAAATTTAAACTTTTTTCTCGGTTTTCTTGGGTAAAAGTACGGCTTGGATGTTTGGTAATACACCACCTTGAGCGATGGTTACTCCGGACAATAACTTGTTTAACTCTTCGTCGTTTCTGATAGCTAATTGTAAATGTCTAGGAATGATGCGTGATTTCTTGTTGTCACGAGCTGCGTTACCAGCCAATTCCAAAACTTCAGCAGCTAAATATTCCATAACGGCTGCCAAATAAACCGGAGCACCCGCGCCAACGCGCTCGGCATAATTGCCTTTCCTCAAAAGACGATGGATACGACCAACGGGGAACTGAAGTCCAGCACGTGTTGATCTTGTCTTTGATTTGCCTTTGGCTTTTCCTCCTTTACCGCGTCCGCTCATGTTGATTCAATGGAGAATAGTTATATTATGAGTCAAATGTACCGGACCATATCAAGGGGGTTTATTTTTATAGAAAAATTAGTTGAAAAAACCCAACGTTCATTGGATAGCGTAAGAAATTATATACAGTGTATTTAATTTATCAATTTTATCTATTATGGCGTGTAAAAAGTATACTATAAACAATAGTAATTAAGGTTAATAATATGATTTTATCTTAACATATTATATTTTTGTACGAAAAATAGTTTTCTTTTAAATTATATTTTAATGTATATAATGTTGTTCTATTGTGTCATAATTATATTTTATACAGCAATCAGAATCAACCAAATGAATGATATTTTCTTTATAAGCCAAAATTAAAGGAAAAATATATCATTATTGTTTGTATCGTGTTCCTAACTATTAGCAGACTATTCAATTTTCGGAAATGGCTCCAGGAGGTAAATCCGCCGGCAAAGCGATGAAGAAGTCTGGCAAGGCCCAGAAGAACATCACCAAATCCGACAAAAAGCGCAAGCCTAAAAGGAAGGAATCGTACGCGATATACATTTACAAAGTGTTGAAGCAAGTTCATCCTGACACCGGTGTTTCGTCCAAAGCCATGAGTATCATGAACAGTTTTGTTAACGATCTATTTGAACGCATTGCCGCGGAGTCCAGTCGATTGGCCCATTACAACAAACGTTCGACCATCACCAGTCGGGAAATCCAAACAGCTGTTCGTTTGTTGTTACCCGGTGAATTGGCTAAGCACGCTGTAAGTGAAGGCACAAAAGCAGTAACTAAGTACACCAGTTCCAAATAGAGAAAAGTCCAGCCATGTTTTTCATCTTATTACTTTTGCTTGTTCTCCTCTCCTTTTAAACCAAATAAAACGGCCCTTTTCAGGGCCACCAAATTATATTCTATGATTGATTAAATTTTTTTATTGTGTCATTTTGATTATTTATATTTATACATGTAGGGTTTAAAAATAATTGATCGTCGTTAATTTGAGTAATAAAATAATACGTTTGCCTTTAAATAAAATATGATACGAAACTCTCAATATTATGAAAATGATCTATAACTTTTTCTTAAACTCTTTAATCCTTTTAAGTCGGTATTTTAATAATAGTAAAATTATTATTTGTATAATTATTTATATAAGACGATGTCTGGATGGACGTTATCATTCAAATAGGTTTTATGTACCTAATAATAGTCCCTAAACTCGAAAATTTTAAATTTATTAGTACGTTAATCGCCGATTGTCCGTATATACAATAAAATACTAATAATTTTAAACACCTCACACGAATTTTACTTTCGTAATAATTCCATTGAAGCAACATTCAACTACTTGCTTTTCTACATATTTGTATAATTAGTCGTAATACCACCCATCTCTTCTTAAATACTTTTCGAAATTGTCAAAATTATTTTAAACAATACAACATATCATGTCGGGTATATTATTAACAATATCGAATAATTTTTTTAATTTTACATTACTGTTGAAAATATCTTAATTTTTGCGGGAAGAATATCAATAAAAGAGGTTGGTATATGGGTATAATTTTTCTAATAATTGTCTATTATACTAAATTGAATATGGGATAATTATCTAATAATTCTATTAATCGAATATTAATAATGTTCGGGTGAGATTTTTGCGGGTAATGGTTGGCAGCACTTTTTCATTTTCTGGTGACTATCATTATTTTGTTGAAGGGAGTACTATATATATATATATATATATCATAACTGATAGCCCGAATGCCTGATACATGATAGCACGTGTATAAGTTTAAACTACGGAGTTATTTTTTTATATTTCTAACATACTGGTTCGGTCCTTTGCAGTAGTCCCTTGAGGTTCGATCGTTTCTTCATCATGGTGAACAAGAGGCGTAAAATAAAAATTTTCCGTCGAAAACAAAAAAAGGAATCTATTGATGTCGTCATTAGGAAACTGAAAGACTCCTACGAGCAGGTAACGTTTTCGTTAATGACTCTTCTTTTTATTATTGACTATACATCTATAAATGTATTATATGACGTTTGATGTAATGTATTGATATTTGGTAATTATTTGTAAGTATGATATTTTATATATTAGTGGTCAGTAAGCTGTTGTTAATGGCATAAAGAGACATTTATTATTAGTTATACATTAGTACATTTTCACAAATCTTGATATTCCTCATATTGTAACTAAACATTTTGTATTGATTATATTACAACAAAGTTCTCACTTTATAATATACATTGTAATATATTTAATGTGATAATAAATGGAAAATGTTAATAAATAATGCACGACGCATCACGGTTTGTTATGATATAGTATGAGATTCATTATTAATTTTTAAATGCAACATGAGATTTACTTATTTATATATATATAAATCACATTCAATTAACAATACAAAGTAATAACCCGATTACATTATTAAGAAATAAACGAATATTTTGTTTGGAGTGTCGTATTTGATTTACCAAATAAACGATCCAACCTTAATTTCGAATTTTAAAGTATAGTTGTGCAATTTGACGTTGTATTATTTGTTTTTTAGATTGATCCGAATATTATTGAAAATTTTGAAAATTTTCCTCTGTCCACTCCAACATTGATGGGATTAAATGAAAATAAATACTTTGTACCGACTGAAATACAACGTGAGAGTATTGGTTATAGTTTACGCGGTGAGGACATATTGGGCGCAGCTAAGACTGGCAGTGGCAAAACACTAGCGTTTTTAATACCTGTTTGTAAACTGTAAGAAATATTTGAAAATTGTAAATTCTAATTTTTACATTTATAAGGTATTGGAGATATTGTATTGTAACAAATGGACTCGTACAGAAGGGTTAGCAGCATTGATTATAACTCCAACAAGAGAATTGGCATATCAAATATTTGAAACACTGCGTAAGATCGGTATTCATCATGACTTTTCTGCTGGTTTAATTATTGGTAAGCTTTTTATAAATATTAAAAATATTTTATTTATAGTAGCATAACTGTTTTGTAGGTGGCAAAGATTTGAAATTTGAGCGAAAACGTTTAGATCAATGCAACATTATGATTTGCACACCTGGTCGTTTATTGCAACATATGGACGAAAATCCATTGTTTGATTGTTCTAATATGTTAGTACTGGTGTTGGATGAAGCTGACCGATGTCTTGATATGGGATTTGAACAAACCATGAACAGTATTATTGAGAATTTACCTCCCGAAAGACAAACTCTTTTATTTTCGGCCACTCAAACCAAGTAAAGTTTTTATATATTAAATTGATAGTTTAAAATGTATCATTTATTTACTGTAAATTAATTTCGTATTTTTAATTTTAGATCCGTAAAAGATTTAGCGAGACTCAGTTTGAGCAATCCTCATTTCATTTCAGTCCATGAAACTTCTGAGCATAGTACTCCATCAGGTTTAGTACAAAGTTATATGGTGTGTGAGTTGCATGATAAAATGAGTCTATTGTGGTCATTCATTAAAAATCATTTACACCATAAAGTGCTCGTGTTCATGTCAAGTTGTAAACAGGTAAGATAAGTGCTATTTAGCCAATGGGATATGTATATCTAATGGAAACCAACTATTGTTTTTTTAGGTGAAATACTTTTATGAAATATTATGCAAACTTCGACCTGGAACTAGTCTATTAGCATTATATGGTACTATGCATCAAACAAAACGTATGGCTGTATATGAGTCTTTTAGTAGAAAACAACGTTCAGTACTCTTTGCGACAGATATTGCTGCTCGAGGACTTGGTAAGTTTACACTATTATTGACTTTTAATTTGAGTGAATTAACAAGTTAAAACGATTAAATACATTAAGAAAATGTACATGATAAAATTTGGAATAACTATTTATGTATTTATAATCAAATACTTGAATTTAAAAAACTGTATATTCTTAACAGATTACATAAAATAAATTTGTAACTTAAAAATATAGTTATTGTGATTTAAAAATAATAATTGTATTTATTGATAAAAAAAACTCAAATTATTATTAATGCGTCTTAATGATATATTTTTTTATTCAGATTTTCCTGCAGTAAATTGGGTTGTTCAATTGGATTGTCCAGAAAATGCGAATGAGTATATTCATCGTGCTGGCAGAACAGCCAGATTTCAAAAGTCTGGAGAATCATTGCTAGTACTTTTGCCATCTGAATTAACCATTCTGGAACAGTTGCACAATAAAAAAATACCAATTCAAGAAATAAAGTAATTATTTTAAAATTATTTTTTAATAAAATTTTACTAAATTAAATATTAATGTTGTATAGAGTTAATCCAAATAAATTGACTTCAGTGCAACGTACGTTAGAAGCCACTTTGGCGAAAGATCACATTTTAAAAGAATCAGCTCAACGAGCTTTTGTTTCTTATATCAAATCTGTATTCTTAATGAAAGATAAAAGTGTGTTTGATGTCTCAGCTTTAAATACGGACGAGTTTGCTAGGTAAATAATATATTATATTATCGTTTAATAATAATTTTTTAGGTTAAATATTTAATAACGTAATTTATATATTCAAATTTTAACGAAATGTTTGTAGATCATTAGGCTTAGCAATCCCACCACGTGTACGATTCTTACAAAAATGGAAAAAAGCTAAAGAAGTGAAGAATAAAGAAAAAGAAACAGTTGTTCAAAATATGGTTGAAGATCTAAATGAAAAATTAAATAAATTATCAGATTCTGGAGTTTCAGAAGACGAACCTGAATTCAATTCGAATCAATCATCTTCCAAAGACTTGTATAATTTTTATAATGGTATTTTTTAAAAGTTTAATTTTAAATTACGTTTATGATTAATATTATTTATATTTTATAAGATGATAATAGTGACGAGGAAAATGATAATTTACTCACTATAAAAAGAAAAAATCACAATCTCGCAGAAGTTGATGACTTAAAAGAAGAAGAATTGCCAATCAATATTTCTAATAAAAAGAAGAAACCTTTAACTAAAGCAGCAATGGCGAAAAAAATGATTAAGAAACAAATTAAACCTAATTTTAAAACTGTTTTTGATGAAACAGGAGAGGTAAATGGGGATAAAACTTTGTCATGTATACAGTAATAAGGGAATTATTTTTTCAGGCTATATTAGATAAGTCTAAAACGAAAATTTCTCATCTGGCTAGAGAATATGAGAATAATGACGACAAAGGTGGTATTGATATAGAACAAGCTAAACAAATCTTACGGGAAGAAGATGTGTTTGACAAGCAATTGTTTAGAGAGAAGGTTAAAGCAACGCATAAAAAGAAAAAGAGAATGGCCAAAGAAGAAGCTAAGAGAGCTGAAATGGAAGATGCAAGCTCTAGTGACGAAGCATCAGTGGATCTATCTTGGTTACCAGATCCAGACAAAGTGTACGGCAAACAAGAGGACAATGATTCAGAAAATGATATTGATTTTAACTTTCGATCTGGTTCGGATTCTGAAGAATCTACAAATGATGACAATGAATCATTAAAAATTCATAGGTAAGATTTTGACTGAGCAATAACGTTTTAATTTTACGATAATTTTGTAAAGAGTTTTTTTTTATTTATAATTTCTGTTAATATAGGCCACCCAAGAGGAAATTATTGACACATGAAAGCAATACTAAAAAACGCAGAAAGTCTGTAGAAGAATTAGATGAACCCATCGATACAGGTTTAAGTCTTATGGAAGATGAAGAATTAGCGCTTAAAATATTGAATGTGTATTAACTATTGTAACGTTATAAATTATTTTTGTGATATATTTTTATTATAATACTATACTATATAAAAGTAGAAATAATTAATAAAATTCTTAAACAAACGTCAAATTTGTTCTAATATCGGCTACTTCATAGTTTGTTATTTGTATGATACAAATACAGCGAGTTTGTTTTAAGCATGTACGTTCTTTAATCGTATATTTTAATATACGAATATATTATATATTGTATGTTATATAATGTAACGTTCGTTATATTTATAAAATATTTCATTTTTAAAACCTATTAAACATTTTATACAATTTTGAAATTCAATTCACGTTACATTTACAATTATTTTGTAAAACACTATTACAATATGTCGCCGCGTTTATGTACGTTATATTATTTTAAGTAAGTAGCTAATATGATTTTGTTTGTCGGTATGAAAACACTTTAGTATTTACTTTGTTTCTTTCTTATACGAGTAGTTATTATGAAGTTTTGGCAACAATGTAATATTAACAAACTAAAAGTGAAACAGTTTTCAAAATGAATTCAAAGAATAAATAAATTCGAAAAATGTAAAAAGTAAATCAAAGACGATATTTAGAAGAAGGGTAGTTATGGAATACACGTTACAATCGTATAGAATAATATATTATTGTAAAACTTATTACATTTTATAGCGCGTATTTCAGTTTTGATTTAGCCATAATATTCAAATTATTATACAATTGTAAACTACTTGATCGTCGTTTTCTTAGACAAACTGACCAAATTAATAAAATCTGTACTTGTTGTTATAAAATGAATTCATTTTACCGAAGAATTTTGGTGCGGGGGGGACTGAAAAATTAAAAACCCACGAACGTAACCGTCTATGCGTGTGTGGCTCTACAATAACATTGGCAGTGTTGAGTGATCTGATGGAGAATGAAAATGACGGAAATCGAAACCCCTCAGTGTCGCGTGTCGGCCAATGTAGTTGTTCGCTTTTCGCCGTTACGCGGCGAATCCTTTTAATACTTAACGAACGAACGTCGCTGGATTCGGATACGCGCTGGTGCGGATAAAACGTTTAAAAAACATTTCGACGGAAACGGCAATGGAATCGAAATACCCGCGTTTGTTTTTATTCGAAAAACGCGTTAAATCTCCCTTTTTTCAACGGGCGGGGGGGAATGTTTCGTGTTGTTTTCGTGTATTGATAGCCTCCCGTCTCTCTTTTTAGGACACCGGCCGGGCCATTCGGTGGCGCGCGACCAAAGACACCGCCGCTTTTTCCGAAAATTTAATATCCGAGTTGACTCGGCGAAAAGTTTTCGCTCACCCGGACGTCGTCGTGTCCCAAACGCGTGCGTGTTGCACCGTATAATACGCATACGTATGTATATAGCGCCGGGAAAAGTTTTTTTTCAACGGGATGACCTTAGGGGCGCAGGTACTTCCGAAGTGCGACAACGGCTGTAATATACACCGGGCATGATGGGCCACTCGAAATGATTAGAAGGCCGGAACTTTAAAGTTTCACGTATATAAATAGTTTTTATTTCCGTAAGAAAAGTATCGTATGAAATAATGCGTAATACGTATGGATCGATAAGGGGGAAATACCGAATTAATAATATTGACGTTCGTTTTACCCGCGAATTTCGAGGTAAAACGAAATTTAAGTACGCGGAAATGAAAAAAAAAACATTTTCGTCGTAATTCCGTTACATAAACGCCGTCGAGCACAATTTCATTTTTAACGATATATTAAGAGATTTACGGCCGGTTTATTAAACGCTACGGGATCGAGCGCGTTCGCTGGCTAGTGTCTCTAAGCCCCTTCGCAGACACACAAGCGGGGCGCCGATGCACGGCGCGCGCGGGGGGTTGGAATGGATGGACGGGCGGACTATTTCGTCTTTGGTCGTTTATTTTTAGCGGTACAAGGATAGGCTTTCGCGGTGCTTCTTTGAAGTCTCGACGTAGTTACTAAATATATATGTAATAATAGTAGCGTCGCCGGGCAAGTCTTTTGACGCGAGTGTTATTAATAGTCGCGCAAGTCTTCTCGGAACTTTTTTAAAAACATTTTCGCGAAATTACACGCCGAACGATTCCGGGCGCTATTTCCATTACGTCGATTCGAAGTGACGACTAAAGTTCACACCGCCGACGTACCGGCAACGACGCTGCTTTCCATTCGCGTCGCCGTTTACTCGACAACCGCGGCGGCCATCCCACGCGCGAGACCGCCACGAAATCGCCGGTCGTACCCGTTACGTAACACGGGATCGTACGTACGTGTTCTTCACAGCGGCCCAACGTCCGACGCGACGTGACGGCGGGTGTCGCGGACGCACAACAACACGAACCGGTACCATTCGGCGAACGTGAGTCGCGTGTCCGCGTCAACCAGCACGCCGCGGCCGTCCACGATTCTCGGACAGGCCTCGGACAGCAGCGACACGATCGACGCGACCGAACACTCGAACAGCGCGGACGTGGCCGCGGCGTAGGCGCACTCGTCGTCGCGCCCGTTTTCCAAGTCGAACATGGCGTCCAACACGGCCGGCAAAACGCTGCTCAGCGACGGGCCGCCGCCGACCCTCGGCCCGTACAACCGTATCAGTAGACGGGCCGTAGGTAGTGGCCAATCGGCCGTCGCCATTGTCCGGTAAACGTCGTACATGCCCGCGATCGTCGTCCGTTTGTTCGTCCATTGTTTGCCGCCGGCCGTTACAGCTGCGACGTTCGTTGTACGTGTATCGGAACTTCTTAGATCGGTCTCCCATGTCGTGGTGAGGGGGGGGGTGGGCTAGTACGGCCGTTTTCGGAAAACAGTTAGCGCGCGGACTAAGAGTTCTACTCATTTGCCGACTAATTTGGGTCGACGAGGTAATGGCGAATCCCTTTCAGCCTGGTCGAAGTAGAACGGCACGAGCGATGGGAGGACGACACCCGGTAAACAAAATCCTCGGAACCACCCCGGGGCCGTGGCGAGAGGGGCCAGTGCGGTAGTTTCGAGTGACCGCGCTAAAAAATGTCCACGCGGATCCGTGCCGTTTTTTTTTACGTTCCATCCGGCGCCGTCTCATGGGTCGCATCTGTACGAAACGATGGGATTCGCTGGCGTTAACCAATTGCCTCAGGCCGTACCGGTTTCGGCCAACTAAACGAAACGACCGGCTCAGAACTCTTAGTCAGCGGTACCATAAGCCCACTACTCATCACGACAAGGCGAGTTTCACGAAATATGTACGAAACGACGGCGCTCACATACGGATAATTTACACTAACCGTACGATTCCGGGACCAAGTCAGTGGTCACGTGTTCCGTGAGAAGCACGTGTAACGCCGACGCCATCGTTTTGCAGTTACCAAATTCCTGGGACGATTGTATCCGTCGCGTATCGTAAACGACTATCGCTAATTCGCAGACGGCGTGCACGAACTGCCAAAAGCGAATGGGTTCAAATGGCTCGTGGGCCGAGTCGAACGCGTAATTGTCGTTTTCGTCTATATCGCCGATAGTAAAATAATAAACGACTTTGGTCCGGCCCGGTGTTTTTTTGAACGTTTAACGCGCACGTAGATACGGGCGCCGTTTGACGCTTGTGATTGGGACGGGGAGGGGGGGAGGAAACAAGAGGCTCCGGAAAATGGACCGAAATAATCGTCATCGTGCGAAATATATTTTCTACGCGTAAAGAATTCTGAAACCAAATTGAGTAGAAAAAAAATCTATCTTCGTACTTAGATTCGCTAATAGTTTCTCGTTCACGATTGTCTAACCGAAAAGGAAATAACATTTTTGCTAATTCCACCGTAATGTTTTAACGTTAAAAAATACACGCTCGACGGATTTAACGAATTGAAAATCTTACCACCGATACCGTTTGGACCTATCGGATCGATAACGACGATTCAATCGAATTTGGAAATATTTCGTTGATCTCTTTTTCCTGTAGTATTACAATTATCATATTTTTGTTTGTTAAAGACTTCCTCTAACAAAGATGTGTACAATGGAACGATCATACAGTATATCAAGAAGAGCAAAAACGTGGCTTAGCTGAACTAGGGTTGACGAATATTTTGAGGATTGACGAAGCATTCATCGCGAAATTCGATGAAATAATAATTTCATTCGGAATGGCCGTTAGCGAGTTTGGACGACGCAGAAGAAATTCGCAATTTGTATTCGTTCGACGATGTTTTTATCGTAAATATATAAACGCGTTCCAACATAAATACATAAACACCGACGTTTTATTAATACGTTTTTGTTAGGTACGTAAGGCACGGTAAACGAATTTTCGAATTACTTTTATCGAGTAATTTACGTTCGCCTTTCCCTAAACTTGTTTACACGGGCATCCGCGCACTAGTATGGCGGCGTTCGAAATACACGAATTTCCTACCGGAATCCCCGGGGATGAGGGGGGACAAAATTGATAACGCATATCGGCCGGATAGTCTGTCGACCGGGAGTTTTTGCGTTCTTTGCCGTTTAAACGTACGTCGCGCACGGTTCGCGTTCAGGGAGTAACAAATATCGGAAAATCCCCCCGCCCCCTACAATAGCGATTACAACTTAACGCGAATGTACGTAACGCCGTACGGTCAAAACGTACATTACTTATTAATTTTTTTTTTCGTTTTTTTTTTTTTTAGAAAAAAGAAACTTAATTAGTAATTGGCGAATGTTGCGCCCAATGACATACAGCGTGCGTACGGCGTTTGTGAATTGATCGTGCCCGTTAAAATGTTAATTAAAAATACGCGCACGTCGATTAAATACTATTCACGCGGAGCGTTATTTACGGCGTAATAGCCGTAAGTACGAATATTTGTCACGTCACGCGAACGAATTTTTTATTATTATTAGTTTTTAACGCGCGCGGCGCGTTTTACTGTTGTACGATAGTCGTGAGGTATCAGGCTGTCACTTTATAAAAACGACGGGATCTACTTTTAACGGCGCGCGCGTCGTTTACTCGCGCCGGGGTCTTTTGTTTAAAAGCGCGCGGCAATCGCCGAGACGGCCAAAGGAGAAAGCTCGAAAAGATCAACGCGCTACGATAACGAACGGCCGTTGTTTTTTCCCATCTCGGGAAACCGTCGCATTGTACACCGCGTCTTTTACGTTCGTTATACGAACCGTACGCACTACGTACCGGCGTTTTCGAACATGTTTTCGTTCCGTTCGGGACGACGTGTTTTTCGGAGAATATTGCGCGGCGGTGACGGGGCCACTAGCGTGTTTTGTACTCACACAGTAAATCGTCGAAATCGGCCAACGAGAGAACGGCGTGCAGTCGGCTGTCGACGAGGAGTTGCCAAAGTCCGAGACGGGTCATCGTCGGCCGGTAAGCGACCGGACCGTTGGCCAAGAACGTGCCGTACGCCCTGTACAGCTCCTGCAGCTGGTCCCAGTGCGTGTTTAACGCTAATGCCGTTGCCCGGAGTTCCGGTTCCATGTCCATTGTCGGCGGCGACGCGACGGCGTTGAACGACCGGCACTCGACGTCCTTTGAACATTTCGCCGCCATTTTCCGGACGTGACCCGTCAAATCCCCCACGGTCCACGCGTCCGCGGCCGCGGTCAGACGAATGTTGGCCCGCACCAGACGGCCGCGAACGATCCGCGGTTCGCACGGGTGCTGGAAATGTACGGTGTTCGTCGCGGGCTTAGCGCCAGGTCGCGCCCGATCGCGGCCGACGGCCGACACCGAGACCGTACAGCCACGGCCGGTTGCCGTCCGCGAAATCGCCGGCGGGGGCGGCGGCACGTAGAGGACGTTGTGCCGAAACACGAGACCGGCGAAACGGGAGGCTTTGTCGGTGGCCAAGACGATTTCGCACGGGCCGTCCAGCGCGTCGTCCGTCCAACGGCCGCGAATCGTCGCGCCCGTCGCCTCCGAATAGAACACGCCCGGACCTGCGGTCAGTTATCGTACGTACGTACACGAGTGCACGAATATTTGGGGGTGGAAAGGAAGACGCGCGCGAGGTTTTCTTTTCAGCGTTGTTACACTATTCCGCCGGGGCCGGTTGTCTCGTCCCAGCTGGAAAACGCTCGAATCCGTTCGAAATAGGAACTGAAAACGTCTCGCTACGTAAACAACATGGACATGACCTGCAGCGTCTCATGCACGTAACAACAGCGAAACGCTCTTCTACCGAAACACCACATCCGACCACATTTTCGAAATAGGTCGCTCTACAGTTACCAAAAAACCAAAAAAAAAACCTTCCCCCCCTCATGGTCCAATCCAACAACTTAAACCCCGATACCAACTTTATCGCTCATATTCCGCAATTACGCAACGGATTTCGTCCGGTAAATAAGATAATAGGTGCCGCCGTCTCGCAAGTGCCAAGTTGCTTTCCAGTTTACGCGCACCCGACCGAGTAGTAGTTTATTATTCGTTCGTTTGTGTGCATCGAACGGAGCTACGGAAATTAATTTTACGGGCACTACGCGAACTGGCGAAATTTCCGTACATTATTATTATTATTATTAACGACGCGTCGACGGTAACCGACGCTTTTGGAAAACCGTAGACCGTTACCGTTGCGCGCGCGCGGTTATCCGGCACTATACCCCGTGGTGTCGGCGTATAGGGATTGCGACGGCGGTATTGTCGAAACGAAATAGGTCGTCGCCCCTGTTCCTCCTATCTGGGATTGGACCGGCACTCGCTATCCGAGTCGCGTAAACTTTATGATCCGCCGAAGTTTCGCGACTTCCGTAAAAGTTATAACGTTTCGGACGGCCTACCCAGTTATTATTACGTACGCGTTATTATTATTATTATTGTTCTTTCCGTCGTTCTCGTATTCTTACCGTGTTTTTTCGACATCCACCACTGACCGTCGTATTTATCGCACACGCACAAAACCAGCCAGTCGCTGTCTCGGGGATTACTGCTCCATTCGTATTTGCCCGTACCGTCCATACGCCCGTCCACCCAGTCGCCGTCGTACACCTGCCCGGTACGTCAATATGTAGGCGCGTCGTGTTATTTTTCCGCCGTTTTAAACGTGCACTGTTTGTTACACGTTCGACGCGGAACGCCGTTAATCCGGCCAGTGACAATTTGATCGGGGACGAACAATAGCGACCGTAAGATTTCGTAACGATAATATTATGCCGAGCGTTTCGCGCCATTTTCGTATTTTATAGTCAATATCTCAACGTACGTTGGGTCGGGCGTAATTTATTATTAAACGGAAAAATATATCGCCGATTATGTATATTTGACACACATGCACACACACACACACACACACACACACACACACATATATATATATATACACATACGCGATCGGTTTGAAATTCGAAATAATTGCGAAATTCGACGAAGGATTTATGTTTGCATTATGAAAAATAAAATTGGTATAAAGAGTCCCCTAAACGGACGGCATGAAATATTTCGTTTCAGATTTGTATACGACCTATAAAACCCGTCGCGTCGCGTTATTGTATACTTGGTAATTTTACGAATTCCGCGCGTTATTTATATCGAACGCGTTTCGGCGAGTATTAAAAATGATTTCCGGGCCACGTCTCGTGTTTATTAGATTCGTATATAGAATCTTGGAAACCCACTAGGCCCGAAGTACGCGTGCACCTCCTCCTTACCCCCCTCATTCCTTTTTTTCCTTTATCGTCGGCAATAATTACGACGGAATTTTCATTATTCATACGCGATTTATGATACAATATCGTAACGTATTTTAGTAACGAATAATCGAGGCCAGAAGAGGCGAAAAAAAGAAAGGAAACGAACGAAACCGTATTCCGGTGAAATATCGAGCGACGCAACGTTTTGTCGTAATGGTCACATTATATAACGAAATTATTTACCCCTCCCCGTTTCTTTCATTACTGTCGGAGACACGTTTGGACGGATACACACACATATATATATTTATTATACGTCATCGTGGAATAATAATATAGTTTTGGCCCCGGGTGAACGTGTCACATCGTGTTTTGTCCAATCGCGTCGATAACCGACCGAATTAGATTTCCGACGGTATTATAACGCCGCGTGTTTATATTATTTTCGTAGGGTTGTGTAACATTTTATGTTACGAAAACACATCGCGGATAATGAATTTCAGGTTTCTACTTTTACGCGTGTCAAATTTGATTGATTCGTATATACTCTTCCCAACACGCGCACCCATTATATTTACCAACTGTTGTGTGTGTGTGTCCACGAAAATACGTTTAAAAATAATACCGAAAAACTGCGAATCGACGGTTCGCGCGTGTCACCGTTCGTATACAGCCGTTATTGTAATAATTAATCTGCGACGAACACTAAACGTACGCAGAATTAATCACCCTCCTACCCATCCGTCCCGGTGTACCGACATATTTAGACCGAACGGGCTAGCACGCGCGCCACGCCACCGGCGGTTTTATTCGTGAAAAATAAACGTCGAAACAATATTTCATTTTACGCGCGTTAATTGTTCAAACATTCGCGCGATGATTTATTAACTTGTTACTATTTTACTATATATATCGTAATGAATTTATATTTCGCCCGATAATTATGTTCAACGGTCGATTTATTCCTAAGCGGTAAACGTAAGGCGAAGAGTTAACGGTATTATACATTTAGAAGACATGCCGAAACGCGTAAGAACAAACCGCGCGCGTAGTGCGTCTTACGACATTTCGTTCGATGAAAATAACATAGACGTAAACTGGGCGTAAAAACGATTAACAACGACGTACACACGGCGTTCGGTGAAATTTCGTACTCGAATATTTCTGTTGGGCGATTTCCGCCATCGTGTACAAACATATTGATCGAGCAAAGTCGCGCGCGTGTCGTTCTCGAAGGTTCCGTACGTAGCGAGCCGGAATTGTGTTTACGATTTTTCGCTTCGTATCTGTTCAGGCCTTTTACGACGGCGAATTTTACCGTTTAGCGCCATTCACCTGGTGCGTCCCGCTGGACCGTGTATATTCCAAACCGAACGGGCACGGTCGACGACGACAAACGCGACCACGAATTATTCGATTCGCGCCCCGAAACGCGCTGTATCGACGCGCCAATCCATTCGCACGAGATTTACGAGATTCTTTTTTCGGGTGTCGCCAAAGCCTAAACGAAACTCTGAACGACGTACCACTAGACGTATGTATCCGGAACAACGGGCGCTATGCTACAATAATTGTTCAAGGCGCGTTCCAATGGGCAGGCCGTGCGAACGCAAATGGCGAACAGAAACGCCGACGAAAATGGTGTTACGCTGGAGACGGACGGGACACGAGGCTGGTCGGTACGCGAGGCATTGTGTCCGATCGGACGTAGAGTTTAGAGGGAAGAATACTTACGTCGTTCCTCGGCCACACCGTTTTGCCGCGACCGTGCGGCCGGCCGTCCGTCCAGTTACCGGTGTACGTCGTACCGTCCGGCCAACGGCCCGTGCCGTTGCCGTGAGGCCGACCGTTCGCCCATTCGCCGTCGTAATCCAACGCGCCGTCCGGCTCGCCGGCGCAAGCCGTCTTACCCGTTCCGTTCCGCCGACCGTTCGTCCATTGTCCGGCGTACCATCGGCGGCCGTCCTCCGCGGACACGTGCAGTCCCCGGCCGTGCCTGACGCCGTTGCGCACTTCACCGTCGTACCAACTGCCGTCCGACCATTTGATCGTTCCCCTGCCGTTGGGTAAACCGTCGTCGAATCGTCCCTGTACCGTGGACACGTGTTCTCAGTATCGGTCCCACCCGTAGACCGTGCACGTATAACGACGCCCGAGCCGTTGCGACGGCGGGATTATTTCGTTATCCAATATGGGAGGGGGAGGGGCAAACAACCAACAATCGCCATTATCCGAGTTAAGAAAATGGCGTGTCGTCGTAGGATCAAAGACGATAAGTGGCGAATTAAAAGGCGCGACCGACGGTAACGTTAACATTTTCGTATTACGTAATCGTTCATTTCGTTGTACCGAATGTCGCGAATTGTCGTTTCCGTTTAGTCGAAAACTCGGAAATGATACAAACCCCTCCGGTTTATGTTGTTACCTTCGTTTTCGGGAAATTATGTATACGCGATTTTCGTACGAGACCGTTCGTCGAATGTACTTTTAGAAAATCGATTTCGCGAAATAAACTTGAAAATACGAACTT
Source organism: Geopemphigus sp. TES_GeoC_2020 (assembly GCA_025469175.1). Classification (NCBI taxonomy): domain Eukaryota; kingdom Metazoa; phylum Arthropoda; class Insecta; order Hemiptera; family Aphididae; genus Geopemphigus; species Geopemphigus sp. TES_GeoC_2020. The sequence goes on along the minus strand of JAIPRN010002927.1, from coordinate 6,395 downwards.
TATTTTCACGGAGAACGTCGATTAACGTTTACACGGTTTTACGCGTTTGGTGCCGAACGTTACACGCGCTTCACATTAAAAATACAAAAATTAAACGTCCGTTTTTGGTACTCAACAATTTTCGGACGCGCGAAGGGGGCGAGCGAGATCGTATAAACATTTATGCTACACGATTCACTCGTAGTGTTGAACAAAACGCGCGGTGGTACACGTAACGAAAATTCGAAAGTTCAAAACTAATTACCACCCAAATACGGATTCATATTTAGGGCCGACAGTATTCTCGGTACTATTATTTGGGGTGAAATGTTAATATCCGACGGTGGCGACGTAAATACCGAGCCAAATTCAATCCGTGTGGTGATTTCGCCGGCGTTGCCCGATATCGTATTCAACGGCGTGACGAAAATCCGGTTTTAAATACCTAATCATATTTCGGGTATTGACAAAGTAGTTATCGCGACAAACAGCAAAAACGGCGTCGCACGTTTACGTAACTGACACGATGCGTTACTTTTTCGTTTTTCCTTCTCATTTTTATAGACGGGTCTTGGCCGGTTTTTACTACGTTCATCCACGGTACACTATTTAAACGCTAGCGACGCATTAACGTTTCACGGGTCTTATAACCACGGTATCGTACCGTATCTTGGTTTCTTCCCAGTTATCTCGTTTTTCACCGCCCTTTTGATGAACGAGCCGTTTGCTCGCCAGACGCGCCCCGTCCACACTTAGAAATACCGACTAAGAGACGTCGGATTATGGCATAACTGTCGCCCGTTAGTTTTTGTTTCGAGTGTACTTTCTTCATTCGCTTGTGCGTTAGATCACGTTTTACACGGGCACATCAATCGCGGTTATGTACTATAGAGACGCTCCTTTACACGTCTGGACAATAATAGGGTGGACAACGCGTGTTGCTGTATCGTAAAATAACTTCTGTCGATAGTCTCCCGTCTCAATATCGCTACGCGTATCGTTTTCGTTTATGCGTCGTGTCCCCAAAATCCTTCGATATTACTGTCGCATTCCTAGACACGTCACCGCGCACGTCGTCTCGGTTTTATTTACTAATAACCCCGTATCCCGAATGAACGTAATCGACTTTTCGCGCTACCTTCAACATCGTATTCCTCTAGTAACGTAATATCATTTGCAAACACCGGAACCGTGATCCTATTACATCCGTTTCTCGGCGCCCGTTTCTCGCCATTTCGTCCAAAACTACATCGAACAACAATGGCGATAACGCGTCATCCCGTCCCAAGCCTGACCCGCGTACGACGAATGTTTCGGATAATTCTCCCGAAAAGCGTACGGTTTTTATTGCGATTCGGCACATTTTTGGACTGACGTCGGACTTCTCGCTTAGTCTCGTTAAATAGAAAATCGACAAATCGCGTCGAAAACAACCCGACGAACCGGGAACAAATGTCGTTTTGTTTTTGAGCCAGCAGCTTTCCGTCGATGGAGCGAACGTTCGTTTAATTAATTACGCGTAAACGCGTATTCATTTGAAGTACGCGCAATGGACGACGGACATTTTCGAGGTTTCGTTCGCGCGGGATTCCCGGGGATTTTACAGGAGTTCTTTGTGACGACTGTGGCTTACAAAAAAAGGTTCGACCGCGGACCGAAATACGAACGTACTACTTTCCATAAAATTAATTACACGACGGTAAAGTTGCGATCGTATCAAAAGTTATCGCCGCTGAGCAGCGAAATGTAAATGAAACATACGCCCGGGGTTTTTGACGGATATAATATACTAATAATACGAGATATTTTGCTATTGAAATTGTATAACCGACGCGACAACATAAAGCAGAAGGTTTTATCGGTTTTCGCTCGTTCCCGATTTACCGACGACCCGCTTTTTGGCCACTAATAAAACACTCGTGCTAAATATAACCTACGTCGCCATTCTCGTTCCGCGTGTTTTTCGTCGCGAATTACAACTATAATTTTACATTTCGCCCGTTACCTCCATATTGAAGTAAAGCAATTAAAAAGTTTGTTTCAACGAACAGCGTTAGTTCACACTCGGCGAATTAACGTAAAGTTACTTCGTAAACGACGGCACCGTCGTCGAGAGACAAACGTCCTGCGCCGCTCGGATTCCATTTGGACATGTGTCCTTCGTACACGTTACCCGATATGTACATCACGCGGACCATATCATTCCGTCGGTCGGCTTGTTCCGTTGTTACCAGTGACGTTTTGTCTAGTGAAATTTGCGACGACGACGACGGTTCCACACTTTGTCGGCGAACGTTCGTTTCGTCGTCGTTATATTTTTTTTTCCATAAAAACCAATTAACGATTATTATTCGTACGGTTATTGGAAACATTTCGAGCTCCACTTACCGGTGGACAACCCGAGCGAATATTGACTTGACGAGTTTCGTGAACACGTCCTCCATATTGTTTTCGTCCAACTGCGCCTCGTAGAAACGTTCCAGAAAAGTTGTTGGGCGACTTCCCCCTATCGGCGTAAACGGTCAAACGTTACGATACAATAACGCCGGGATTATTTTACTCGAATTCGGGCGATCGAAACTATTTTTGTTACACATCGCGTCGATTTAGCCGTCAAACGCCGACGCCCAGTAAAAGCGCGAGGCGAAAATTCTGGCGTTTTTATAAAAGCTAGTTTCATTATTCGCGGGTAATCGATTCAACTTTAAACGCGTTAATCATATATTATATACGTCGATGTCATTTTGTGTATTTTAAAGTCCCCGTATACTTTCGGGATTAAAACTCCGTACGCGTATTAATATCGTATTTAAAATTGCGATAACTTTTTTACTAATTCTCAAAGGATATGCGTTTTCATGGTTTTCATGGTATAGAAGAATATACGAATATGCAGCTTGTCAATACACCTAAGTCGAACGATTTAAATAAATTAAAAAAAAATGGAAACGGGACGATAGTTGAGAGGGTAAGGACGAGCATTCGTCAATTATAATACGCGGTACAATATTTATCGTTGATTTTGTGCCAGATAATAGTGTTTCGGTCGACGTTGACGTTTGTTAGTCGGCGGACAATTATTAATTTATACAAATATCGGGCGAACGTTGAGTACGATTTATCACCGCGTGTAACGGAACCACGTGTTTACATTTGCTCGGAGTGTGTGTTGTATCTAAAATCGATTTTCGGAAATATTTGTTCATCGCGTTCTAGATTAAAACGTAATTAACCCGCGGTTGTTTCGAACGATCGCGAAATTATTCTCAAACGGATGATTTCATACGACGGAGTTGTTTCACCGACGTACCCATTAATTTATTAGCGTACGGCAATCGGTTTAAAAAACAACGATTATTCCGTATATTCCGAAAGTTTTGCTCGGAACTTTGAACTACTACTACTACTACTACTACTACTACTACTACTACTATTGCTGCTGCTGCCGCGCGTGTAAAATGTTTTTTAGCCAATTTGAATTATTGGTAAACCAATGGTTCCCGGAAAGTTTACAGTCGATTATTCCTTTTCTGGAGTTTACGAGAGCGTTATATTCAATTCGCCAGTCTTTACCGATAATTCAGGTCAGGTAAACAGATTACGTTTTCAAATAATTTATGGAATTTGCATCGGCGGTGTATAAAACATTAGGCGACTATAATTAATTGGTTATTAAGCTCGGCTCATTCGGATTTTACGAGTATCTCGTTTGGCGTTTTAGGAATTATGAGTTGAACCCAAGCCAGTTCGTAGGTATGTGCGCGTATATTTATTAAAATACTACCGGCACTTCACGGCGTGTGTGCGTGTGCGGGTTTGCGTTCCCGTTTATTCGTATTTATAATATTTGATCGACGTCTTAGGACGAGTGATTTTTTTAAAAATCCGTCGTTTTCAAATGGTACGAGTTTAATTATATTTTATTCGTTTTTTATTTACTGTGTCGGTAAGCAGCTGCCCGATACATTTTGGCCATAAACACGTTACGATATTATTATTCCGTGATAGTATTCTTAGGTATTTTATAACTATTAATAACGTATTAGGCTGTCATCACGAAGTATTCTGTTTCGTTTATACTTACGTTATGTTTCGAAAAGTTTAGAAACTAATTATTACCAAAAAAAAGCTATATTTATGCGGAATCGATATTCACTTCAGCTATTTATTCGTTACAATAGGAACAGTAATATATATAATAACATAAAACGTTCTTGTTTTAGAAAATTTAGTCGCGTATATAATATTTGTATTTATATTTATTTTTGCCAACCGCGTGTATTTTATATTCTTTTAAACGAAAATCGTTGTTCGTACGGAAAAACTGTAGTAAATAACTTTTTTACGTTTTCGTATTTAACCTATCAATTTAGACGAAGAAAGTCGTCGTCGAATAATTACACGCGTTCAGTTTTAACTCTCGTTTTTTAAAAAATCGAATTATTTCATTCTACGGGGGTTAATTTTTTTTGGAATATTTTAAATGGTTTTTTCGTAATTTGACTAATTTGCGAATTTCGGTTATACTATTTATTATTATTTGTGCCGTATTAAAACAATTGGGTATCGATAATTTACGTTTTTAGACGTGTATAAAAAAAACCATTAAAAAACAGTCACTCGCTGAAGTACTTAAAAATAATATAAGGAACATTTTCGACGATCGTAAATATTATACACGCGAATTTACATATTTTTATATAAAAATACGACGAGTGAAATTTAATACCCTAATGTCTAGACACTAAATGACAAATATATTAACAGTGGACCTCGAAAAACAGTAAAGCGCGTAAAAAATAAAACGCTCAATATCGACGTTTTTTCTTCGAGAATTTACCGTCATTTTATTTTTAATATCTATAAAGTAACACAAAGAACACGTTTCGCTTTTCAAACGTTTTAGGAACGAAGAAATGCGGTTTGTTTTTGAAGTTTCGTCGAACGATTTTTGCCTTCGCTAGTCTAATTCAGTAGCATAAACTAGTTCGAATATTATCGTTGCTGTTATATTTGTGTACCGTAACGGGTTTATGAACGACGAAGCGAATTATGTTTATCGATTATATTTATTATATATATATATATATATATGTGCACAAAAAATCGTTATTGTAATCGACATAAAGGTACGTTCGATCATGTTATTCATGTACGAAATCGTAGTGTACTTAGGCGGTCGTCTTTACGGACTACTTACTTACCTTTTAATCCGGCGGATGAATTCATTGTCAATATAAACCGCAGGCGGAAAACGTCGATATTCTACGGCAAAAACGATTAATATTACGTAACGAGCGCCTAATTTTATAGCGTTTTGCGAGTTGATCAATAATAATAAACGTATAACTTACCGCTATCGCCTGGATACAATCGGTCCGGTCGTGGACGTGTTTACGAAAATATAGTTTTCGTTCGTTCGCGGCGCTCCGTGGGAATAAACAGTTTGGTTTTGGTCGCGCGCCGTTGATTATAGTCCGGCATAGGCGAGGAGAGGAAAATCGAACGTTTTCGGGCCAGCGTAAAAATAATATACACGCGTCACTTTCACGGTGGCCGGTGCCGTTCCCATGGAGCCGACTGGCGGCGTGATGGGGGGGGGGAGGCAGAGGAAGTAAAAAAAAGTGAAACGTCGCCGGCTCATTTTCGGGCCCGGGGCAACGTCAACGAAACTTTCCTAATAAATTATGACAAGCGGAACAAAATCGAACCGTCGCCACGCTGCCATATATTATCGTTCCGGGACGCTTATTTTTCAATACCCCGAGAAACGAAACCGTGAACGAGGGTGGATTGAGGAGGGGGGGAGGACTATATTTTTTGTACGGTATTCAAAGTTGTATCAGCTAGAACCGAATACGGACGCGCGACCACCGCTCTTTTTGCGGAAGTTCAACGTGGGCGGCGAATTGTTTTCAGACTCGCCCCGCCGTTTCCCACCTGGTTGTATCCTCGTCAATCTAGACGTATTAAACCTCATCTGTTGTCATCGCCCGGAGTGAAACGAAAAAAACATCTTTCTGTTAAAACGTCTCTCGTCTATACCGGACACCGTATACCTACCGTATATCACAACGAGCGTTTAAACGTGCGCGTCATGTTCACGCGTAACGTAATTTCCCGCTTTTATTTATATATTATAATATACATACATATATATATATATATATTGATATAATATGTGAAATCACGTCATCGTGATCGTCATACCGTAAAAGTCTTGGAGCTGCTGATTGATTTGTTTACTGCACCGAGTCTATTACGGTATGTCCTTACGTTAGGACCTAATCTTACCCTAAACCTTAGTCTATACCTTACGTCATTGATTAACCGTCGTCGGGGCGCTATTAACACGCGAATAGATTCGCGCGTTGTCTTCCGTAATTTCGTAACTCTAACGAGACCATCGAGTCGTT
>JAIPRN010002926.1:0-25497 GCA_025469175.1 Geopemphigus sp. TES_GeoC_2020 | reverse complement strand
GAACATTGTGTCCCCTTGTTCTACAAAAGTTTTTTCAACTTCGAACGGGACGTTTTCGTTTCATTCTAAGAAGACGTTCTAATCCCGTCAGTTTCATATCAATATACGCGCGTAATGGAAAACAAACTGTGCACTAAACATTATATTTACTACGTTATATTTGAACCAAAGTTGTAAATAACAGTTTACGTGGAACGAACGTTGAGTGCCGACGAATGCGATTGTCAGATACAATCACGAGACGTATCGTTCTGCGCAGTGTAATTACGAACCCGCACGACCGTTACCATTTTCATACACACATCTTCGTCAGCTCGGGCCGCTTTTTTCGTACTATTTTCCAATAATTGTTAGTAAAGAAAATAACGTTCCGGCCAATAACTATACACTAAAATAGATTTGACTAAATATTATATATAATATTATACATTAAATATTATAATATAATATTATATTATTAAAAATAATAATATAATATAATATTATTATAATACGATATTATATTATTATTTTCGAACGATGTATTAACAGTACAGCGATTCTGTTCGTTACTAATAGAGGGAGAGATCCTCTATTTGTTGGCTCTTCTTATTTTGGCCAGTCGTTACGTTCATTTTTTATTTTTTAAAGCCAAAGAGAAAATGCTTGATACAAAAATGTACTTGGAAGTGTAATGACACGACGACTGTCCTACGACCGGCAGTTTTTAAAATCATTAAAATGTACCCTGGTATAAATACGTACTTCGACACTCGAACATAAATGTCCGACCATTTTAAAATCTTTTTTTAATAATCCCGTGTTAATAACACGGTTTTGTTTCGTACAAAGTCAATTAAAATTAGTTGGAGACCTAATATTAAGAATAGAAAAAGACAACATATCTAAGGACAAAGTACCGGATTAATTATAAATACTAAATGGAAAAAATAAAAGTAGAAAATCACGTAAGTTTTCAACTTCCGATATAAATTCACTACATTTCGAATTAGAGACAACAAAATACGTAAAAAAAAATTATAGAATAAACTGACCAATATAATGACACACGTTTGTTATACATTAGTAAGTTAGGATGTCCCTTCGAAGAACTCCAGATATTTCGTTGGGCCCAGTTAATAAATTGCCCAACACGTTTGAACTACATTCAATACGGATTCCTCGTAATCAAATAAAGTAATAACTTTATTTGATTACCAGAAAAATAAAGGAATAAACGAGGTTTTTAGCAATCAGTGATTTCGGGTTTAAAACCAGGTTCCTTTATACCGCCGAAAAAACGTAACGTAAGTTCTTGACTACACACGCGTACATACGGCAGAAACGAGCGTATAAAATAATCGAAATATTTCGTATCGGGATTGATTTACAAGTACGGTGCCGAATATACGACTGCTAGGACGGTATTAACGTTGGTTCGAAGGCAATCGTATGATTTTACAATTTCACAATGCATGGTCCCTATTTAAAAACCGAAACGTCAACCTGAAATATAGTATCGCGCGAAAACAATACGATTTTTACGCCGTAATCTCTGTATCGTTCTGAGAGGGTTCACCATCGCCACGGTAAATATACAATTGCGCAACGTACGAGAACGTTAGTATATTTATTTATGGGAAACCGTCGTTGTTCCAATTTCGAATTCGGACGTACCCACGGGCTTAGATGCAATTCAGATAACACGACCTCGCGTTAAGTGTTTCAGTAGATGGCCGATCAATCGGCGGTATGAATCGCGTGAACCATGACTACGAGTATGTGTGCGCCGCGCGCGCGTTTACACGCGGATAATTAGATTTTTGAGACGGACGAAGATAATAGAACAGAACAAAGTGGTTCGCACTCTATAGTGTTGCGGCTGTGCGTATTACGTTTTCAATCTGGGTCAATGAATAGTGGTTATTGTAGTGCGCGCGTAAGAAGGCGCCGAATTCGTTCCTTATTTTTCAAATTTAATCCCGTTTGTTTGTTTGTTTGTTTTCTGCCGAACGCACCTGCGTTTTTATTATGTACGTAACGTTAATAATTCAACGTGAGCATACGCATTTTGTTTTTGTTTTACCCGCTCGTTATAGTACATGGTTATATATCTCTAACCGTCGTAGTATATATAGTCCGTTAAATACGCGCGGCGTACAAATACGCAAACGGTGCGAACGAATAATGACGTTTCCGTTCTAATAAAATAACAATTTTCGGATTTCTAGTACGCGTATTTGAGTTTACTCTTAGTAAAAAAACGTAAATAATTTACTTATAATAGTATATATATATATATATTTACGTTGGCGTTGTTTTAAACATTTAAGACGTTTACAAGCATAACTCGTTTTAGTAACCAATTAGAAATATTATCATTCACACTTTCGATACTTTTTATTATTATTTACCAAAAATAATTTATTAATAAAGTTATGAAATATATATACCTACTCACACTTCATTGCTTGTTCGTGAATTTTTGACCAAAAAAAAAAAAACTGTAACGATGCCCCAGCCTCCATATTCGCCAGCCATGGCTCCGTGTGACTTTTTCTATTTCCAAAAATAAAGACAACCTTAAAGAGCCGCCGTTTTACAAATTCTTTGATCTATTCTTTTTAACAAACGAAAATCGCTGAGCTCATAAAACACGTCTAACCTTAGCGGCTAATAATTAAAAAATAAACAACGAATACAGCTGAACATTTTACCATACTTCAGGGGCATGTGTGCTAACATAATAAAAAAATTGTTGACAATCGGTCTTTCCGAATTCGTGAAATTTTTAAATTTTTCGTTACTTTTAGAACACTCTTCGTGTGCATAGATATATAATTAAAAATGTACGAAAAAAATGTATTGCGTATTAATTTAAACCGGTACATAAAAATTTAATTATATACTATTTATATATATATATTATATATGTACATATATATTTTTTTTTTGTCTAGATAATTAAACTTCTTATCGCATCCGTGTAATTGTATTAGTTTCAAAACGGCACGATTTTATTATTAATAATAATTATATATTTCGTGAAATAAAAAAATGAAAACCTATACGAAATAATCTAAACATTGTAATCAAAAGAACACAATATTGGCACAAGCGTAATATCATAAACCGAATATCTAAATACATTTTATTTCGATTTTGAAATCATGAATCATTTTTATATGGCGTATAAAATTTGTTTTAATAATAATTTCGACGCATGACTGTAATCTTTCTTATGTGTTCCTATCAAAAGTATTCACAATATATGTTACAATGTATACATCGATTTTGACGGTAATATTTTTGAATATTCGTTTTTTGTTCTCCGAGTAGGTACCAATAATTTCTTTGGCGAAATGGTAATGTCTAGCAATAACCATCAGTGACAGCGGCGGTGACGTGAACGACGTCGCGTTTAATACAAAAACACTGAAGAGTTATTCCAACTGGGATTATTATAATGGGTACATTGACAATGGTGTGGGCGAATTTCTATAGGGCGCTGCAGTAGCGGCGGTGTCGGCGACGAACATTTGATGTCTGTGCTCGGACGGCGAAGTGGTGAAGAGAAGATTTTCTCTGTGTATCGGCAAATGAAAAATTAACAGGAATCAGTTTCCCCTTCTCGGCTTAAAGTTTCCTTATTTATGTGTCATAACGAATGCCAAAAATCGCACGTTTTAATTAAATCTTAAAAATGGCAATACTACCGTCGCTCGCTCGTTCTCTTTCCTTTGCCGTCACCGCGAGCCTCCGTCGTCGTCGTCGTCGTCGTCGTCGTCGTCTCTCCGCTACACGCTACGCGCGCGGCTGCTGTCTACCAATTCCTCGCGCTCGCAATATCGTAAATAATTAATGAGCTACTCTTATTTTTCACTGTCAACCCAGTTGGCAATCTAATAAGTCGCCAACGTAAACAGAAAGAGTAAACGCGTGGCCGACGGGAATAACGGTACGCGGAACGTTGGATGGAATGGAGGTGAGAGTGCGCAACACAATTGCGCTCATTCGCCTCTTTTTCTTATGTTTATATATATATATATATATGTATGGAAATAAACTTTTATTCATTAACACGACTTTGCCATTAAAAAACGGACGCAAAAGTTGCAACCCCCTCATCATGGTCCTCGTGCTTTTCACCCTTATATATACTGGTGCGCTTCGGTTTTTCAAAAGAAATTCTTCTCTTCTCGCACAATTCCTCCACTCATCTTACCATGACTCGGGGCTGCTATTTTGCATACATGAGAGATATTACGCGAGCTAAGAAAATGAATAAAGAAATTCCCGAGACAGTGGACGGTGGTGATGAGATAGCGCCGTATTTATTAGTAGTAGTGTACGGTCGACGGGTGGGTGGTTTTTCATCCTTGTTTCCTTCCACACACACACACACACACGCGCACGCACATACACACACACACGCACGCACGCACGCGCACATATTACTCATCAACCCCTCTTCTTTTTACTCTTACAATAAATATACCTTCCCCGTCACTGTCTCTTTCTCTCTCTCTTTCTCTCTTTTTTTCCCTCTCTCTTTCTATCTGTGTCTTTATCCTTCATTTTCTCTATCGTGAGCGCTAAAAGAAGGGTTTAAAAACTAACCCTTACCTCATTCTTTTATTATATGTGTTGGTGTGCCTGTACGTGTATGTATGTATGTGTGTGTGTGTGTGTGTGTGTGTGTGCGCGTGCGTGCGCGTGTATATGTATGTGTGCGTGTGTATGTATGCGCGAGCGTGTCTTTCGTATTTTTTTTACTTCTTACTGCCGCCGCTTCTTCTTTAAAATCGTTAAAATCTGGCCGACCGAAATGAAGGAGGGTATAAATGAGAGAAAGCGAGAGAAGAATGAACGATAGCGGGCCGGTGAGAGGAGAGAGGGAACGGGCGAATGTGTAAAAAACTGGGGTCCCTTCGTCCCGTCACTCGCTATTCCCGACGCACACGCCGCTCTCTCGGTTCTCTTTTTTCCTGCTTTTCCTTATCATGCGTGCCTCTTCCTTCTTGATGCTAATTGCAAACCGTCTGATTAAAGCGAAATTAAAGGCAACCCCTTGGGTTCTTTTATGCTGTACAAAAAACACGTCTTGGTTGCCATGGCGCTTCTTTTTTTAATTTTTTTTTTTTTTATTTTATTTTATTCCATCTCTCTCCCTTTATTTTTTTACACCCCGTCCCAACATCAACCCGCCCAACAGCGCTCGCACTCATATACACTCACACACGCGCGCACACACACCCAGCTGCCCACACTGCCGCCGGCTCGTCCGCGCTCTCTTTCCTTGAACTTTATTACAAGGCGCTCGGCGAATATTTACATACGCGGGCGTATGAGCGAGACGGGCGCACAGCTTGGACGGTCGGGTTAGTTACGGGGCGAGACGGAGAAAAGAAGGAAGCAGAACGAACCGTCGTCGGAGCGCTAAAACAAAAACTCGAGGTGGCGGGGAAGTGTGACGGGGGCCAGCGGAAAAAACAACCTCATCGGCTTTAAGAACTATTGATTTTTGCATTTTTTAAAAGTTCAATTAATGGCTTCGGCGCTCCGCCATCACCGCCACTACCGTCACCCCTATTGCCATCCGCCGCCAGGTTTTTAAAGGTTTATTTCGACGTTTACATACACTCGCCGCCCGATGCAGTATTTTCTCACCGCCGTCGTTCTTTTCATTTGAAAATGTTTTATTTATAAATGAAAATCTCCATTTTTGAATATGACGTAGTTTCTTCTACGTGTGTACACCATATATACACTCGTACAACAAATAAAAATATCAATTACCGCAAACTCGACAGTCGTGACGAGTTCTTTCCGAATTGAATTTCTTTATTTTCCAATCACAAGCTATCTTTAAACAATATTGCAGAAACAATAAATATACGCTATGGATATATGGTTTCGTTTTGAGAAACTCGATGGTTTTTGAATTTGTACATAGATACTTCGTACGTATTTATACTTGTGTAACAATGTTTTCAACTATAATTACGATAAGAATTATGGCACGATGTATGGAACAAAAATATTAAAAGGGCCGAACTACTAAATTGATGAACGATCGACTTAATTGATTTTTGAACTCAGCAGTTAGGTAATGTACTTGTTGTTACTGTATCAACAATTTTCGTCGAACTTTCGTATTTACGGAAATATTTATTTTCATTGAAACGAAATCGTCCTAAACATAACTCATTGAAAACTTCGAAAACTGCGATACATTTTATATGTTTGTATACGTTTGAAAGTCGAAAAGAATATTCGGATTTCTTTTAATTGGTCACAACTCACAACTCGTTATGGACGTACATTGAGCTAATCCAAATTTTCAAGTGGGATAATGATAAAGCAATTAATATGTGTCCCCACAATGTCAAAACTTTTTCTTAACAAGCTATGGTATAAGCCACTACAATTATCCCGACAATTGTAATTCAACGATTTCGGTGTGCAACACCGCAATTTTATTTATAATCGATTTTTTACTTAAATTTGGAATGTACATTGTACTTAACACGAATTATTCGAAATAGTACGAAAATATAAACGTAGATTTGTACAGTTTTACGAAATAATTTTTAAAAAAAAAGACTATACGTACCTACGTCTAATCCAATATGGTAAGCGTATAGTAATATTTGTCGTTTCATGTACGCGAAAAGAAATCAGAACGGAACAACGAGCATTAACTAAAAACGTTAAAGATATTAAAGGTTCCACGCAGTCGTAGAAAAAAAAAATAAGATCATTAGGGAAAACGGTTTGGACGGATTATTGGCCTTGAGGTCACTAAACACGCGGATAAAGCGTAACGCGTGGGCGAGGAACGTATTATAGAAGGGGTGTGGATGAGGGTATGGGGAGGGGTCGAGCGTGTGAGACGGATTAAAAACCGAACGGGTAAAAGAAAAAGAAACAATATTACGATAAAAAATCAAATAAAGAGCGGCCCACATAGTTTTGTTGCTTTCACTTTGGCGCAAAACGAAAAATCGTTTGGAAATGGAACAACGGCCGAAACGATAAGATTGTTGTTTCATGGGACCCCGTGTATATCATTATTATTGCGGCGTATTTCTCTAACCGATTGGCATTGCGCTAACGGACACACATCGTGGGAAATCGAATCTCCACCGCCAGCACCAGTCGTCTAATAATCGTCGGATTGGCAAATAACTGTGGCGGCGCTGCTACAACACAGAAACTATATATGTGCATGTATATATATATATATACAAGCATTGGCAGATGATAATGTGGAAAAAAATATTGTGTGCCTGCGTATAATACAAAACGATACAGATAGCGGTCGATAGGATTTTAAAACGAAATTGATCATGGCGGTAGATCAACATATAACTAAGCAACGGCAATATAATATACACGGTACACACGCGCACACACACACACACACACACACACTCACACAGCAAACAATCACACACGATCTCGTGATTGCGGGACATCATAATTGTAAATAATTGCGTCTAATCGATGTTTAGTGCCGACCAAGTCACGACGAATGCTCGGCGTGGTGCTCTCATATTGTGTGCGCCTATATTATTACTATTATTATTACTGCCGCCGTCTGTCTTGCAGTGTGTGCATCTCATGTGGACGACTCTGTGTGTGTATGTGTGTGTGTGTGTATAACGTATGTTATGCGAAGAACATGAGACTCAAACCGCCGGTAAACATAACTAGACCAGTTTCGATTAAGGGCTTGCACGTTTTTATTTATTTTTTTACGTATACTTCAGTAATAACGTGTGTGTGCGTGTGTGTGCTAGCAATGATCATCGTAGAAAAATTTATGTTTTTTTTTTATTTTTTATTCTTTCTTGACCGTTTCATAGTGTACGTACGACGTACGTGTAGGTAATGTACGCGCACGCATCGTATCATCGTCGTGCATAAGCCATCATCGCCGCCAATATTATATTATTATACAAATAATAAGACAACCTCTTCGGCCGATGATGGACAATGCTCCGTGCAACGCGTCATAAGACATACAATAATGTCGTGCTTTGCGATGGGAAAGTTCCCGTGGTCACGAAAAGCCGGCCGCGCCGCGGAACCTAAACACTACTGACCAATTGTTACCGCGGTAATCGTATGGACGAAAACGCGCGTACTTTCTTACGTTATATTTATTGATCGTTTCGTGATTCCGACAACGGCAGTCACGCAACATCCGTTGACAATGTGAGATAATTTTGGTCGCCCGTACCGTTGAAATAATGTAACTTAACGTAAAACCTATACGGTTATACACTTAATACTAGGGCTCGGAAATAAATACCGTAAAAGCTATTGACGGTTGCACCAAAAGAACAAAAAAATAGCCGAAAATGCCTTTTGACCGCAATAATACTCCCAAAAAAAAGACGCGAAAATGGTTTTTTACGTTCATTATTTCGTTGTCGATTTAAAACATTTTTTAATCGATTTTATATACATTCTTGTGCGTTAATAAATCGCATGGTTCTGCGATTAAGAAGTTTGAGACGATGCGTCGTCGGCAAGAGTTTCAACTAAACGCGATTTCTAGCTGTTCAAATAATTGTTGTTTGTCCACGTTTCAAACACCCACCATAGCCGTAAATCGCTCTGTAGAAACACGAATAAGTTATTGAATTCATATTTAGAACGAACGACGATTGGTTCGGGTGAATAAGAATAACGTTCAATACTTATTATACGATTTAACGAAAATTTTCGAAACGATACGCAAGAAAAATGAATAAAAATACCCGAAAATGGAAAAACCGTAAAAAAATAGACAAATATCGAAATACACGCATGCACAAAAACAAAAAGGAAATTATAAAAAAAGTTAAAAGAAACATTAGAAACCAAAAAAATTAATAAATATATAAATATATGTTTATATTTATGTATTTATTTATTTATTTTTACAAATTTTTATTATATAAGAGACAAAAAATTGACGAACTTACGACTTTTATTGAAAAAATAACCTTTTAAGAACGTAAATACACTGTTTCGTAGGGGATGCGTCCATTACCCGTACACGAGACGTAATCGTGTTCACACGGATATCCCTTCGGAGCTGAGATCCCTTCACCTTTTGTAGGGACTTGACTCGATGTTGGCAAACAAAAAAAATTAATGGCGCATAAACTTCGTTGAAACGAGGGTGAACGATTCATCTTTGAAATGTACTTCAGCAAACCCTTGTCCAGCGGTATAAGTTTAAAATAACTATACAGTTTATACGGCGCGAATGAGTAAGCGAGTTTCATTAGCGATCTATAAACAATTATATGTTTATTCTTGTTGCTGTTATTTTACATGGAATTGCAAGAAATTATTTTCGCTGGAAATAATTATACATATAAAATTATTTGACAAAACTCGATAAACTTATAGTTTACTTTGAACTGTTTTATTGTGGAATTTTAATCACTATCTGTGTAGCAATCTGTAAAAACCAATAACTTAAATGGTCAACTATTTCTTAGTTAAAATTACGAAGTTATTAAAGTCATGAAATTTCGAATTTAATATAATTTAATATAATAATGACGTATTTTGTTTGGATACGTTTTGTCAACAAAAAATATTAATAATTGTCATTATAAATAACAACTATAAAAATATTTTCGTTATTTTTTATAGAATTTAATTATTATAATTATTGACAATATTATACAAGGCATATATATAGAACACGAACATTTACAGTATAAACAATTTAACTGTTTAAAAAAATACGATAATAAAGTTAACTTTCCTTGTTACAAAATAAGTAAAGTAAATAATTTCTATTAAATACCATAGTAAATAATATGTTTGATTAGACGTTTGTTTGTTATAAGAGTAATTTTTCAAATTTCACACTTATTTCAATAAATATCTTTTTAATATTGCCTAAAAATTATTATTTTATATCAAACGATTTTTATAAGTCGAAATTATAATTTGCAAGGAAATCTACGACACGGAATTAAATTCGTTTTTATAACAATGTATTTATATATATATATATCGATTTGAAATTAATTTTAAAACATCAAATAAAATGAAATGTGCAATTGGTTTGTACTTTTGAAAGCACCCAAATTACTTTCTCACGAAGACCCTTAATTAAAAAATATAATTGGTATAATAATATATTTTAAAATGTTAATATACTTTAACACTTCAAAACTAACAGTACTCTTGTGCAATGTAATTTAAAAGTAATTATCACGTTATAATTAATTACAATGTAAAAACAATAATAGATACTTTTGAATTACACCATTGAACGATTTATAAATATATAGCGGTACGATATGAAGGGATTTTTATAGCAATTCGTTAATTATGAAAGGCTTTATTTGCGTTACACACGCAAAATATAAGACACGAATAACATTAGTTTCGAAAGCATACACTTATAACGGTTAATAGTTTTAGTATTAGTGAAATTTAGACGAAATAATTTTTCTGAAAATAAGTTATCAAATTTTTTAAACACTTGTGTAAACATCAACGAAAATATATAGTGTTGAGAAATCTACTCATAAATTGCGATAAATAAATAATTATGTTTAAATAAATTTCGCAAGTTTCCTTGTATCGAAAAAATTGAATTTAAACAAATTAAGAGAGTTTTAAAAATTGTTTGTATTATAATAAAAAGCGCCTTAACACCGAATTACCTGAAATATAATAAATATAATACGTTTGTATGCTTAAAACACGTTTCGCATTTGATGTTTACAACTTTTGTGGAAAACGGCAACTTTAACAGTAGTAAAATGCAATTACGGTATAAAAATGTTTTTGACATAAATAACACGAAAAATAATTTTTTCGTAAATTTAATGCTCTTATATTGTAATAGCCGTACAATAAGATTCACATTGTAAACATACGTCGATGAATATAATTGTCCCAAAATTATTATTAATGTATAAATAATAATAATAGAATACCACGTTTTTAGTTGCTTATACTTCATTATATATGAATTCGTGTCTCTGCCAAAACGCGAAAATATATATTCATACAATAAGAAGGTACACGTGTTTTTTATGTTTTTATAACTATTGATCCGTCTTGAAATTGTCAAAACTTACAAAGTCAAGTGTCTTTTAAAGTGGCGTTTATGTGTTGACGTCTTCATTGAATGAAAATATATTCGCGAGTGAAACGTATACACACGAAATATGTAAGTAAGGAAACGTGTCTAAAGGAATATAATAGTTTCGTTTAAAGACAGAAGAAGTACTAGTCCCTGGCCACCAGTGACAAAACATAAAAATATACAACGTTAATTTATTTATTAAATTAGTTTGAATAATTGTTCGTAAATACAAAACCGTCAATATTAGAGGCATATATTGTACATACGGATATAAGCGAATTTCTGGTTGGGAATGTAAACGGTATTTTTTAATTAAAAATAATAATATTAATGGGTAACTGTTTCATTGTTTCATACTAGTAGTTATCTTTTGTTCGTAAATTGAAAAAACGGCAAATATTTACATCAGTGGTTCTGTAGCTCCAGAGTTTGTCTTAAGTAGATGATATAAATTCTCTAAAAATGTAACAAATTTCTCGTTAGGTAAAATTATAATGAAAAATAATCTGATTTAGGTAAACAGAAAAACTAAGAAAATCTACTTTTTTTATTGAAACTAAAATATAATTATAAATTTAGATTAAAAATAAACAAACTCAACCAAGTTGTTTAATATAATATAATATTCGTACGAAAATAATCGTAAACGTATATATGAAACCGTTGTTACCTAAGTACAACGAATAAAACAAATAATCCTTGTGAGTGGACTCATTCTTCGTATTTTCCAATGTGCACGGCCCTCCAATCATTAATAGATACATAAATATTCAGATATTTACACTCATTTTAATGAAATCAAGTATCGAATAATGACCATCTAACTAGTAATACCACTTATATCATAAAAGGTGAATGAAACCGAAATATATAGGGTGTTTTAGCGTTTACGCGCGCGAGCGTGTGAGTGTGTGTGTGTTTGTGTGTGTATTCGAAATGAAAAAAACTCGAAATAAAAACGATGACAAAAAAGCGCGTTAAGTTCGTCTTTATCCGAAAACAATTATTTTAATCGTCGGAGGCGAATTCAATTTACGTGTAGCCCAATGTAAAAAGCAAACAAATAATACGTACATGCCACAAATGGTTGGAACCTATAGAATGTTAACTTTTTTCGCTAAAAAATTACCCACGAGGTAAAATACGTACATTTTGGGAATGAATAGTACAACAACGATTTTATCGCTAAAATCCATACAGCCCGACGGGCCCATTACGGTACGATCATTAACGAGCACGAGATATTTATTATGCAATTGGTAATAAATTGATCGATCCCCAAAATCAAACCGGTTGTTATGAAATAGTACGACGAAAACGTGAAATGTGATTTTTCGTAAACTATTTTGTCAATTCTCGACTACTGCAATCACACACAATCGGGCGCGTAACTATTTCGTATACGTATATATAGACAAGTACGTCCGTTTTTTGGCCATTATAAGTGTGAATGAACCGAATCGGCAGAGGTGAGCGCGATAACACATTTTTTATATCGTTCATTTTGTTTTAGAGCACGATACGATATAAACGTATATATATATATCTATATATATATATATATATAGATATAGATAATAACGTAATATTATACGACGACAAGTGCGCGCACGGTTCATCCATTAATGAGAGTTCCCATTGATTGGCCACGGACATTGCAATTAGTTCTATTTCCCATCCGAACACATCCCAAGGACCGACCAGAAAAACAGCCTACACGCCGTTTATTTTTTCATACCCCGTACACTTCCACCTCCATCGCGGTCGACATGACATTCGTATTGGTTTTTATTTTCATTTTTTTTCACGCCGTATATATATATATATATACATAATGTTTTTTGTTTGACAATCTCTTCATACCGTTTCATTGTTTTACACAAACACCGTCACCGTCGGGTTTTGTCATCGGCAATGAAGAATGCTATTCGATTAGAAAATTGACGACGTGACCGGCCGGCGGGTGGGGACCCGCGTACACTTGTGTGGGCCATTACACGTCACCGTTTAGGTGCACGCAGCGAAAACGGTTCGCTTTTCGTCACCTTGGGTTTCCACCACTTTTCGTTCCGTCTCGTTACTTTGTAAAAACAAATATCTATTAACATCGTTTTTCCCGAAACGTTCGATATCTAATCCAAATATTTCAAAAACTAATTATTTCACATCTCGAGTATGTCAATTAAAGGTAATCCGTTAAAGTCGCTTTTATTATTATTTGTTTATTTATTCGTTTCGCCATCGTTATTAAATCTTCGTACTAAAATCTGGGGAAAGACAAGGGATATTTTAAAATGTGAGTAAAAATCAAAAACGCTTCAACACTGAAACGTGTATCAACTGCGCATTTGACAGAATTTTAAATATTCCGACTAAATTCTACCACAATTTTATTACTATAAACAAATATTACCAACGCGATTAGAAATTATTTGTTTGTTTTTCGTTTTATTTTTCTTATCATTTTCGTAAAAAAATATCATACTAATTGTTTGACGAATTTCGTGAAAAATGTGTATTATTTTATACTAATTTCCACGTATAGTTTTAATAAATAAAAAATCACAATAAAAAGAGAAATTATTTTTAAAAACTAATTTTAATAATCACGTACTCGGGAGATTTACTGAAAGTATATTTAACAGAAATGACTCTCCGTATCAAAACCAACTATGATGTGACTATTCGATCATCTAAACCGTTCACGTTTCATTAATAGATGACAGTCAGGATAAACTATTCTTTAAACGCTAAAATGAACGTATAATTGTGTAAATAGCTTTGACGAAAAAAAACAAATATAGAATATGACCCGTTCGTATTACTTTGTTATTATTGTAAGAAAATAATTTATTTTCGTTAAAATGCATGGAATGAATGTCTGTACGAGTCCTAAATGACTGATCAAATATATTATGTTGTTATTTAAGAACAACCAGCATCCTGGTTGAAATTGATTTACATAACGGATATCGACGAGTACACTTCCACGCGCAATTATACAAATAACGATCTCGATAACTAATATCGAATAGAGGTGGTAGTTTTAAAGCCTAATTTCAATCAGTTTAATTTTCTTATTACTGAAAATATTATTGTACGAGAAATTTCATCGAATTCGTGTGTTAAATTTCTTTAGACAATTTTCGGACAGGGGTTAAATAAATAAAGTGTTTAATAAACGTCAATTATACTTAATTACAAATATCTGTCTATAACATTATTCGAAAACTCGTATTGCAAACGTACTCTATAATTTTCACATTATTCAAAAACTACTGATCGAATTCATTTAGAATTTCAATGAGCCAATTTATTCGAATTTAGCAGTCGACACGTCAGACGTATTGTACGTTCAATATTAACCAATAAGTACTATCGTGAAGTATAATGTGGGATCGATACAATATTATAAACGTACGCCGCCCACGGAATATGAATTGTATAGTGAAAAGCGGAAAAATTCGAGCGCATTATATTTGTATAGAGTGAGCGTCGATGTTTTTCGTGTCGATGACACTGTCGAGTGTTCGAATTTATTAATATATACGGCTGGCGGTGAGTCTTGGACATGTACTCGTACATGTCACAATATTAGCTTGCGCTTCGGAAATCACGTGCCATTGTAAACGTACTTCTTCGAATTAAAACGGAATTCAAATAAGTATAGTACGTCTCGAGAATAGTACCGTTCGCGCCATACATCACGCGACGGTTAACCAGCGTTTAGAATAATTACAATAATTAGTATCGAATAGCCGTGCTAGAAAATGAGCGTACCTCAGCGGGTGGATACGACACGTTGATTAGTTTTATGTCCACGCGATACACATATACAACGTGGTATGGAGCTTGAAAATCGCAACATGTAACAGGTTTAAGCGTTGTAGCGGGATTACTCCGATTTCACGCGTTTTGATACAACTCGAACGTTCCACATCACTTTATCGGACAGGTACGCATTACGCGTGTACCCGCACGTTTATTACTTTAACTCGTGATCGTAAACTTCGCCGGGAATAACCGCGCGAAAAAAAATTTTTCGTTTAAATTCAAACTTTTATTTTCGTAATAAACGCGCGACACTATCAAAGTTTACACGTAATCCTAAAAATTACATTAGAAATTACCAAAAAATCCATCTTAATTTAAGCGTAATAGTAAATTATTTTTGTTTATCACTTTTATACGTGTATGCGTGTGTGTGTGTGTGTGTGTGTGTGTGTGTGTGTGTGTGTGTGTGTGTGTGTGTGTGTGTGTGTGTGTGTGTGTGTGTGTGTGTGTGTGTGTGTGTGTGTGTGTGTGTGTAATCATTTAAGTTTATAGACAAACAATATTCGTGTCGTAGTGTATTTAATAATTACGTAATACTTACCTAATAGAATTGAGCTATTAGAAAAACCATTTTATTACGGTCGCTCTGTGGTCCGTTGTTTATTAATTTTTAACCTCCTTTCTTCGTTAAATTAACAATTTCTCCATCTATGGTTCGCCGTTTTATAACATTTGAATTTCGTTAAGAAGTAATAATAACGAGATACTTACGAATATATCGCCGAAAATGTTCTATAATTAACATATCGCGGTCGCCCGATAATTTATGAACCGAAACCCTAACGTAATGTTACGTACGGCTGTATTATGTTTTGTTCGTTATCATAGCTGGTTGTATAGGTATCACGCGTATTGTAGATGTTATTATGTTAAAAATTGATATTTTTGATTCGTAATTTATGAACGAATATTATTCTTCACGCCGTATGATTGTTCAAAAAATAATCGCTCGATTACACATTTCGGTCGGTGGTTTCAAATAATTGTAAAAATAAAGCCATTTCCGAGTGGTATTTTTATCGACAATATAACACGATAAACATAATAAAAAGTCTTGGCGATTAATTTCAGACGTGACGCGAGGTTGATTTAGAAAATATTGGATTATGTTAATAAGAGGGCATATAATGGAGGCCGAGCATCAATATGCGTGACTAATGAGAACCGATTGGTGATCGCTATTATAATGACTGTAATTTATTTAAACGTTGGCTAAATCGAAAATCGTGCGCACGCCTATAGTGTTTATTTGATTTCAGTTTTTAATATACGCGTGTAGTGTGAATATCAACGGACGATTTTGGTCTAAGTGGCACAATAGGCGTTACAAATGTGTCGTTGTCAACAGCACGAGTGTACGTTGGCTAAAAGAGACTATAGCTCTCGATCCTGGCGAATATAAACGCTTTTTGATCATTTATATCAGACGTAAGAACGGCGTAAATTGACTATGTATAGGACTTTGAGCGACTAGTTTTTTTTCCGTTGTTGTTATTTTAAATTGTCGTTGTGAATATTTATGAGAGTAGTGTGTACGCACGTTTCAACGAATAACGAAGGCGGATAAACAATTTTACCGCGCATATTATGTTTATAATCTTTCAAGATTAAACCGTTTTAGAGCCATCGTAATTAAAAAAAAACTTAGAAAACCACAAAACACGTGCACCAATATGTACCAGAACTCTACAATTTATAGTCGTTTTAATTTTGTCCTGTCGCGATAATGCGCGTATAATTATCGTCACGAAACGATGTAATCGTAATTCATATTGTAATACGATTAGTATTAGTTGTGAGCTATTTGCCTTCTTCGAAACGATCGTTTTTCGTAATTTTGAATGAGTTTTTTTTTCTATGGAAAACTAAAACGGAAATGATTATATATTAAAAGGAGTTTTCTAATACATTTGTATTGTACGTTTCTGTTTTGTATCCGTGATTAATATTTCTTTTAATGCACGCTACTTATTGATTTGTAATATAATCTACGAAGCGAATTTCACAATTTTTTAGAAATAAATATTCTTCGTCTTGGTTATAATTTACGTGAACAGCAATATACTCAAGGTAAGATTATACGAAATATATTACGGTTAAAATGACTAGCGCACTTACGAAATAACACGTGATAATTCCAGACCGGCTTGAACGTGTATCGGCGTCTATATTTGCGTGTCAGTAAATATGTGCCTATATTTTACGAACATGAGATTTGATATTGACCTTCGTACAATATATAATGACGATAATCGACGAAGAAACACTCGCGAAACATACGTAATTAATTCAAATAGAGTTCGTAATGAAAGAAAAAAAACAAACGGTTATCATTTGAAAAAAAGGATTTTAAATCAATGACAAAAAATAATTGATTATAGAATATTTGTTTCGTAAATTTCGAATACCGTATCAACGCTGTTGGTGGTTGTATGAGAATTAAAGACAATAAATTCCACGAGAAAACTATACAATCGAGCGTGAGAAAAATGAAAAAATGTTTAAAAATGCAATAAGTTCGGAGGAACTGTTCATATTATCCAATACAAAATAGACTGTGCGATGTTTTTTTAACGTTGTAAAACGTTCGAGTCTATTAATTAAATATACATCGAAATTCATTTACGCACAAACCAGTAAATGTAAACTGTTCTTAAATTTTCTTCGACTCTATGGAATATTAAATGTATTAAAACTTAAATTATTCGAAATACAGTATGTTTGGAAGTGTATTGAACGAAAAAATAGTATAATAACATTAAAAACACTGACGCTCCTTAAACAAATATGGAAACACCTGAGATAACACAAAATATAATTGAAAGCCAATTATTTAGAGAGTTTCAAATTTTTCTTCTGTGGACCGAAACATATATATAAATATAAGTAAATTTATAATAAATAGGTACAACATGTATTATTGGATATGTTAAAATTTACATATCTTTATTAGTTAATTATGTATTCGAAATATTAAAAAAGTAAGGTAATCGTTATAATAATTACAAGCTACTGTAAATAACCTCTTTATCTTCACTCGTACGAACTATAAACATAAAATTATTGATGTTACGGTACTTTAGAAATACGAACCAGATTACACGAAAATATCAAATATTTATATAAGTACTAAAAGAAAATGATTAGTAATTATACTGTTAAAGAAGACAATAAATACATTTTATAAATTACGTATTATTGAACATAAAATTGTAAATATTTATGATGATAGTAAGTATAATAAATTTGAAAACTTGGTTACGTTAAATTAAACGCGATTTTTAAAGATATACGAGAAATAACGCTTTTTCAATAGGACCGTAAGTTTAAATTGAGTTGTAATGTAAATGGTATAATGGTATAAAAATACACTCCAAACTAAGAAGCCAAGTAATTAAAAGTAATTTACTATTTCAACGTTTGTTGATTGTCGGATGAAAAATTAATATTTTAATTTACATTGAAATTTTCGCTCACTCATTCTATTGGCTTAACAAAAAGGAATTTGCAATTAAATTAATAATAATAAGCCAGACGACAAGGCGTAATAATTGAAAAGTTAAAAATGTAATTTACGTTATTTCGGAGCACCGACAACTCAAACCGAAAAAGTTAAGAGAAAATTTAACCAAAAGTACGGTTAACTTTACTAATTTAAATTCTATAAGATGCCTACATCACCTGTCATCGTTATAAATATCACTTAAAAATATTTCGTTTTAGAATAGAATTCAAAACAAGGACTACAAACCAGATTAAAAAGTAATTTGTACTTACACGAATTGATTATTATTTATTGTTACGTTTTAATAATATTCGGTATACCTGCAAACTAGTCGTAGTTTAAACAATTGGACACGATATTTTGTTTTGTATTGGCCACTCACATCGTTTCGTTCGATGTTCAATGTAAAAAGTCATTTTACGTTACAAGTAAAAGTAATTAAAGTTTTTCGTTTAAAAGCGACGATATAAACGATAAATGTGTTTACTCTTTCGAAAAATAATTAATAAAATAAAAAATTAAACGAACTAATGCATTCCTTGCTTAGACTGAAATTCGAAAAAAACTTCAAAATATATAAATAATAACTATTGCAATTGTACAATTCTTTTCGGAATTACGATTATAAACTACTATATTTTTCTATCGAAGCGGTATATTCGTATTCAATATGAATACTAATTACACGTACAATGTACTTGGTGTTAAAAAACTATTCGTTTTAAAGTAAAATTCGGGATTATAAGAAAATAATAAAAAACTAGCGATTTTATTTTACAATTTTAATATAAGTTAATCAATGCCAATCGTCGTAAAATAATTGTTTATTTTTAATAAGGCTTATGTCAATTAATTTTATTCGACTTCTTACCTACGTAGGTAAGTCACTTTCTTAGTTTTCGTTCAGTCGATTATAATTCATTTTCGTTAATTGTTTTCCATTAACTGATACAAAATCACCACATCCAAAATGCGTACGTTAATTAATGACACAAGTGTCTACAAGTATCGAATAATTATTTCGCTAACCGGAGAATATCGTTTGAACGTCCCTTTGTTTTTTTTTTTTTATACAATAATATTATAATCGTTCGAATTTACTCGTGTTCGACCAATCACCGACAATGGTTTACAAATAAACTCATTTGTCCCGAGAACAATATTGTTTTTTAAATACATTTTGTGAGCAACGTAAAATTAACGGATCGCGATGAGAATTTAAATTCGTTATTTCGAATATTGTTAATTCCAAACTGAATAATAAGAAAGTTTAAGATCGTATTAACGATGTTTCTTTTCATAAAGTAACCGTAACTGTTAAATTAAAACGTAAATATTTCGTCCATTTTTCAAATTTGTGTAAAACTTGCAACTTGTAAGATTGCTCGCATCTATAACCTGGATACAAAAAGGATGTGAATTGACGCTTAATTTTCCAAAATTTTCCCTACGTGCTACTCTGCTATCTTTCGTAAACATCGTCCTAGTAAAACAAATCTTGTTTGTCGTGTTTACAATTAATCACTTTGAATTATTACGTTTATTGAAAAGTTGACTACGTAGAATAATATAAAAATCCATACGAATAATATTATAATAGACCACGTGTTTCGAATACTTTCGTTTAATTATTAATTCGTTTATATAAACAATTATTTCGACACTTTTTTACGTCATTTAAATTATAAAGCAAAGAAGAGACTCGTTTTTTATAATATTTGTATGCCTTTTGAATAGACCATAACAATATTTTTTATTGACTACCGCACTTATTTATATATAAAATATTGTCTATATTAACGTATGTAATTTTATAAGTGAACTGTATTCAACTTTAAAGTTCTTTATAATAACGGAAATGTATGATATTAAATTTTTTTTTAATTAATAATTAAATACGGATGATTATACGTTTCTTAAAATAAGTACTTAGAATCCAAGTATTACGAATAAACCACTTTAT
Organism: Geopemphigus sp. TES_GeoC_2020; assembly: GCA_025469175.1. NCBI lineage: Eukaryota > Metazoa > Arthropoda > Insecta > Hemiptera > Aphididae > Geopemphigus > Geopemphigus sp. TES_GeoC_2020. Next base: position 5,100 of record JAIPRN010002926.1, on the reverse strand, counting down.
TCGAAGATTCGTTCAACAAAATACAATTAAGTTGTGTTTTCTTTAAAGTCAAAATAATTATACTGAACTTGTAGTGAAAAGTCGTACCTACAGAAACAGATATATGGTACGCGCTCTTAGGATATTATAGCAAACGTAATATATTTATAAGAATACAGTTATTTTTCTAATGAAATTATAACTTCAATGTCTTTAATGTAACGATTTCTTCTCCTGTTTGTATATGTAATTCCATTTCGGAACCTGCGAAGGGAGATTTCGAGCACATATTTTTTAACTGTCCCAGATCGTCTCTTTGCAGGTCATCGTTTTTTTTCTTTTTGTTCAACAATAATATCGACAGCTCCCCTTATAACATATTTAATTCATCTTGTCCGTTCGTTATAGACAATCTTATCTTTTTATTCACTTCTTCCGGTTTTCTTATTTTATTCTTCTTTCCTTTGTCTTAGCACTATTTTATATTGTTCTTGTCCATTTTTAATACACGATAGATTATAATTTCATTGTATTTAATTTTCTATTTTATATGTTTCTGTTCTTGGTTTCTTTGTATAATTACTTATAATTTTTTAAATGATAATCTACAATATACTTTTTGTATTCAGCTTTTTAAATAAATAAAAAAAAATGTAAGGATTAAATCTTTTTACTAAACGCATTTCTGTTGATAAACTGTTAGTAAAACTTGTACACGTGTCTATTCGTCCAAATTTAATTATCAAACATTAAAAAATTTCTCGTAAAACGGTCGTATACTATTATTGTCTATGTTTCGGTGAAAAGTTAATTTTTCGGGTACGCCAAATATCTGTTCGAAATTATCATTTTAATTACGTTTACGAAATAAATCGATAATGTACCTATTGCTTATTTTACGTTACCGTAGATCTTTTCACGACACTAAATTAATACAAAACACCGTTAAAAAACGTTTTTAGTTTTTAGCGAATTAAAGCGGTTATTTTTAAGTAGCTTTTATTAAACGAATAAAAAACGTGTAAATAGCCAAAAGGTGTGTAGTTATTCCATAGTAGTGCACTTGGATGGTCGCAACGGCTTCGCCATATTATGCCATATTATTCACAACGACGACGTTCTTATTGAATAATAAGTACGTCGGGTTCGTTCGTCTTTTTTATTTCGTTACGTAGTTGTGGACGCGCGATGAAAGCGTTATTGGGAAAAATTGATTCGCCATTTTTGTAGAAACGTAACCCGCGATAGCAACACCGCTGTTACAAATAGCGATCGTGTAACGTACGCGCGCGGGTCAATTTAATCGAAAACGTCACGACACCGCACAATGACGTACACAGTCTTCGCAGTCCGTCGAATCGTCCGTGCACAACGCGAACCATTATAATTATGTACGTGTACTGTAATATACGAGGTTATTTATGAAATCTCCTAACGATCTTGGGCACATATTCGGTGGTTTCATTAAATCCTCTTGCTCGCTTCTAACGCGCATTTATTGCAATAACTTACGAGCTGCATGTGCAGTTCTCCTTATTACGTTCGGTCTGCCGTATACGGTTTTACGTGCTCGATTGTCTGACCGCGTTGTCTACGTACACGAGTACGGTCGGGGAAAGTAACACGAAAATATGTTCGAGTGAACGTCGCATTTACAATTAATTATTAATTGTCGGAACATCGTCCGCATAATAGGACGTATTCGTTATACGAAGAAGAACCATTTCGCATTTTGTAGACATCAGTTTACGTTAAAGGAATAAAATAAAATTACAAAATACTTTGCGTATTTTACTGTTGATTAGGCGAAACGTAAGTTAGAATAAAAATTTAAATTATACCGCGACAAAGTATATATACGCGAATAAAATATAGTCGGTACGAGCAATTCGATGTAGAATAAGTCTGTACAATTTAAACAAATATTCGTTCGAGTATATATATATTTCGAATAATTTTATTATAATTATAGTTAATAGAAAAAAAAATTATCCTTAAAAATTATTATCAAATCTGTATATTTCAGAGCTTCAGCAATTATCTTTTACACAAATATAATTCTTAACGAGAATATGTTAGGAATGACACGATTTTCAGAATTTCGTTCGGTATCATAGAAAATATGTAGTGTTTAAACATTTTTTTTAAAACTCTTCTAGAAAATTTAAAAAAAAAAACGATTATCCATAGGTTTACGAAAATACAAATAAACGAAAAAAAACGATATTAAATCAAACAGTACATATCAGTTTTATTCATAAAAATATTGTTCTCAGGTCTCCCTTTTCCGAGTCTTTTGAAAAAAATCACCCTCTCAATTGAAGTAAAATACCGAAATGTAAGCTTTAGGTTTTATTTGGCCGATGATTTTATAATCTAGAAGGATAAACATCTGACTTTCAAAAAGGGGGAGTTGAAGTGAAAAAAATGTTATATCGAATACTGTTTTCGCATACGTAATAAAGTTAAACGTTTTCGTCTATCTTATATACAAAAAAAAAATCTAATTTCGATTTCAACAAATATGTAATTGTAACAATAACAAATCTTAAGCGTACTTTAGCACACTTTTTCAGTTATTCTGTTTAACCGTAATTATTTTATTTATTATTAAAATCGTATGGACACGTTTGTTTGTGAAATGCAATTTATACTATACGTTGTTCTTCAACTTTTATGCACACTTTTTATATTTAATCATTATTTAGGAATTTATTTTCACACTTATAGAAAGCGTTATTAATGTTCTATGTGGGAATTTAATTGGAGTACAATTTTCGTTTTTCCTAAAAGAATAATCTTGAAATTATATTCGGTTAAGTACGCTTATTTTCAATACGTTTCAAAAACAGTTCGGGACAATACCAACGTGTCTATAAATAATATAAAACTACGTCCGTCAATTGATTTAGAATAAAAAAAAAGGTAAACATTTTTGCGGGAATATATTGTTCACCGAACTTAAATGTATTAATACGTGTGATTAAATACAATAATACAATTATATATATATATATATATTTATTTATTATATATTTAACGACATTATACTTAGTTCTTCGTTTTTGAAAATTATTTGTAAATAATAATTTAACGAAGCGATGTAGTTATTATATAATATAAATGCTATAGTATATACACATATAGTTTATACTTTATTGTAAATAAAATGTATTGATTTTTCTCTTATGACGACGATACACAATTTTCCTTTTTATAATTTATATATAAAATGAAAATGAGTAGCCATTAATGATTTTCGAAAGCCAATACATCCTGTAGAACGTTCCACGCATATATACTATACATTTTACCGCCGAATTTAAATTTAAAAATGAATTTGGTAGATTTATTTGTTTATTGTAAGGCTTATTCATTTTACGTAGTCATTATGCGACATATTGAATATATTATTTTGTATAAAAATTGTGATTTGATTTGCGTAAACCATTTTTCCGACGTTCGTTTATGTTTAAAAAAAATATATAAGTTACAATCTTAGAATTTGTATAACAAACTCATTAAACATCGAAACGAAATAATTAAAATCTGATTAAATTGCTTTGAATTTTTAAAAGGCTATGCAACTTGCACCGTAAAATACGGTTGTAGAATAAATAATTTGCGTTATTATTGGCATGTTTGAAAACGAGCAAAATAAAGATATCATTATTTATTTTTTTCGACTATTCGTTTACAAAAAGCACTAACGCGTTTCAAAGAATATTATTTCGTTAAAGCATTGTTCCGACTACAATTAAAACGGTCGTTAAAAGAAAATTTAACGTCGAATTTCACTCGAAAGTTATTTACCAAAGTAAATATAGATCAGTGTGTATAATATTACGAATGATAATATTTTACTATTCAAAAACGTTGGCGAAAATTGAAGAGATTAATTTTACGGAATACTTCTCCGAACACTCTTGGCTAAAATTGTGAATTTTTACCACCGACGACCGACCAATAATCAAAAAGTTTATTTCCATTCTGAAAATTGCTCGTTTAAAAATGTAAACGTATTAAATAGGTCGGCGGTTGCCATAGGGTTTCGTGCCCTATACGTTGACGAGTCATTTTACGTTTTAATCGTTGTTACGCTTAACGACGTAATTTTGGACATTCGACTACTTTTATGAAAACGGTGCCCGTTTACGTTCCTTAAAATCGCAATAAGTTTAACCGTTACGATTACGGGCATACCACCGGTGTTATGTTGGCGGCTAAGGTTGGCTGTAGAATGGGCGAAAATAGAGAACGAGGAAGAGACAGGGAACGACCGTTTTTCTTCCAAAAAACAAAAGGGAACTTAAAACCGCTTGTTATCGTATTATATCGTTATTATTACTATATTTTCGCGTATAGCCCGAAGCCAAATGGTTTATTAAGACCTGGCAAAACTTTACCGCGTTCATGTGAAGAAAATAAAATGAAATAAGAAAAAAGTTCTAAATGAACCCTCCGCAGTTATCCCCGTTCCCCTCGGACTTCGTCTCCACCGCCGCCGCCACCACCCCCACTACCCATTCACCGTCACCAGGCATTACGAAATAATTCCCCTACTCCACCTTGACGAGAAAATATTCTCTCCCCGGGCCAGGCTTTTTTAATCGATTTCATTTGCGCGCATGTGAGACTTTGCCGGAACGAGGGCCGTCGTTGCCGATGTGGTAGCGCCGGTGGCGGCGGCGGGGGCGGTGGCGGTGGCGGTGCTGGCAGCGGAGATGGTGTTGGCGGCGGAGGTGACCGTACGCGGAGAAGGGGTAGTGGAAAGAGGCGAGGGAAAAAACGCTCATCCAAGACGAGTATAATGAAGGAAAGGAATTATGCAAGGAAATAAAAAAAATAAAAATATAAAAAAAAAAACGAGAGAGAAAGAAGTTTTAAAAAGCACATGTCTCCGTCTATACAGTTAGCGATGGTGGTGGTGTGCTCGGTAGATTTGGGTAGCAGTAGCGGAGGGGATTAGCCTATATTAACAATAATGTATGTAACGGACTTGGGGACCCTTTTGTCTCAGCCCTACGGTTTTTTCTCTCATCTTTCTTTTTTTTTTCTTACACTCTCTCTCTCTCTCTCTCTCTCTCTCACACACACACACACACACACACACACACACAC
>JAIPRN010002925.1:0-25499 GCA_025469175.1 Geopemphigus sp. TES_GeoC_2020 | reverse complement strand
CTATAAAGCAATTAAAATGCCCGAAATTAAGGTAATTTTTATTAATTAGTCTTTTCCCGACATTTATCGGTAATATTGTTATATATCCAAGTAAACATCAAGATTTATTGAGTGTATGGAAATGTACATTTATCAAGGGGTTGGTGACGAACCATAAAAAACACGCCTACCGTAAACATTAACGGTGAACCTTTGGTATTGAGAAGCATCGAAAGTAAAAGATTCATAGAGAAAAATGATTTATGTATATTTACGTGTAGACAATAATAAAGATGGCTATATGAGGAAACTAGCCAATTTGTTCCATTATCTATTCAGTACAATTCTGAACTCGAGGAATAATTACTGCCAATTAAAATAATACCAATGACATAATCCGAGAAAAAGTACCTTATTTATAATTACCATAAATACGAAGAAATTAATGGTATAATTCGACACGAATGAATGTCCTGTAAACCGTATGGAAAATTAATATAAATGGTACTAAGAACATAGATCTTAAGTATATGTCTTTTGGAACAGCTTTGAATCCCCGAGATTTAATTATATTTTATGCAGTTTAGTTTGATTTTTTAGCTCATGATTAGAAAGCAAAAAAAACGTTCGTCTTAATATCATAATTTAATTAAAACATTTAAATTTTTAATAGAAATTAAAGTTTTCATAGGTGAGATATTGACGATAAATCCATAATTCATATTTGTGTCTTAATCTCGATCAGGAGATCGATGTTCTCGTTAGCTAATAGAATAGTTGATGCATTTCAAATGAATTATTTGTATCATTTGTATATGGGTTGTCACGTCTCTCTAATTTCGGTGCAGTCTTTTTCCATTTATAATGACGTCAAATATTATTATTGTATTTCTCGTCTAAAAGTTCTCAACGATATAGAGAAATGAATTCGCTAGTTATGTTGCATACGTAATAAACAAATAACTGGCACACCAAATACGTTGGCATCAGAAAAATAAAATAATTCATAAATGATTATTATTGTTGTTATTATTTCGTGTCAAATCTACACCACAAATCATCCGATTACATGATTTATGAAACACGAATTTCAAAACTGTACATCATTAGAATAAAAACGATATTTTTAACGAGGCCGAGTTCAATTTGTATACATGTAAAAACACCATGTCATCAAAGAAAATTATCACATTGGAATTTATTTGCATTGATGGTTAAAATCGACAATAGTTTTTTTTTGGTACGTAAAAAATATATGAAATTTTTAGCTACAAAGAAGGTAACACAATAAGAAATGTATGAAACGTTATCTAGGAAAATAAAGTATTCGTCAAACGCAATGTCATTTAACGGGTAAAAACTATTCAAAAGCAATAATGTTCAATTAATTTTCAAGTTCAACGTAATAATTACAGATTTATTTTGATATGAAAACACGCGATTGATTTAAAATTCGTTCATTAACACTTGAACATTAAATAAAATGTATTGTATTCTAAGAAACATTTTTTAAGCATTTATAATGTATCGTCAATTCATGTATATATATGATTTAGATATAAACATAAAAAGTACTTTGATGATTCCGGGCGTGAAATGCTAAGATTACATTTTTCGAGATACTATCATAAATAGGTAATAAATTTCAAAAAAATAACAAAGCTCTATTTAGTTTTTAATTTTGTAATTTTGAAAAGTTGAACAATTAAGACGTTTCGATAGAAATAGTGTTTAGATTGTATTTTGATAATAGTTTTCATAAAGCAAAAAAATATTTCGTCCACGTCAATAAAATATACTATTAAATAATTTAATTATAAAATTATGTTTTCCTGGAATATTTTATTTGTAATACTGTTCTATCTAATATATCCTTTACAATTTAAAAATATTTACTTACTATTATATTTATATGTATTATATTCATAATATAATGCATTCCGCTTAATATATGTAGTATATATTAAAACCTCAAAATTTATGAAATCGTTTATTTTTATCGTTAATTAATAATAAAGATTTACCTTAATTTTATATCACTAATATTGATAAACAATTGTATTGAGACAATTTGCTTTCAGCCCATAAATATTCGTTTCGAATCGTAAAACACCTATTAAGAATACAATCTTTCTGGCACGTACTAAATAAGAATTATATAATATATTTTCGTTTAAAAAAAGGCGTATTAATACGGAATACAATCTGTGAACACTATATACATTTGAGGTCTACCGAATTCTGGACACTTGTCCACGAAATAAATCGACGTAAAGACCGACGTATGTAAATAAAAGACACGTGAATTAAAAAACCTACGTCATTACGTAAGTTTATAGAATCTTATTATAATGTCGCATTCAGGCGCAGAATAAAAAGGCATTCCTTCATTGATCTAATTGTTAATTATTCGTGTTATTACAATTAACGGATGGTGGTATGATAATTCCGTACCAATTGCATATAAAATTGCAAAATTTGTTACAGCCGTTATGGCATTATATGAATACACTATAATTCTAAACATATTTCGTTAAGTAAGAATTAATTTATATTTTTTTTAACCTTGATTGTAATAGAATATAAATAATTTAAATGTAAACTGTACCGTAAAATTGCAGTGTTGAATAACATTCAACAGGCGATATAATAAATTATTGTTGGTGAATCACCGTCCTATATGAAAGTTGAAAACCGGCCATGTCGGATGATAAATAAATATTTTGCTTAACCACCATAAGCTTTTGTTTATACAATCAGGAAACGAAAAGAAGAAAAAAAACGTTAAAAAAATATTCTGGTTACGATATTTGAAAATAATTAATTGGCTCACTTCAAAAACTTAACGCGTTACAATTAAATTCATTCTTTGTTACTAGCACGTAACTTTGTATTTCGGACAAATTATTCTTATAACTTTATATTTGAACATTTGCTTTTACTATGAAATTCAAATTTACGGTAAATAAAATTATAATTTTATAATCACCAAGAAATAATTAATAAAGTGATAAACTTCCAATTATATTGTAGAGAATGAAAAATATGAATATAATTTAATAATAAACCAATATAAGGGCAGCATCGTTAGCCGTAATTCCCAGTAAATTATAGACGGAAATTGTGTAACTACTGACAAACCATTACAAGGAATATATTGCATTCATGGAAATGAAAAAAATACGTTCAAACGATAATATTATGCCGGATAAATAAACGTACGTATAATGGTCATTATAAAAATTTTTAATTTATGAATTTCGTTTTACGTGTATAACTTTCTGGCCAAGAGATTTAATAAACAAGCGTTATGTTAACCATTAGGTGTCCGAACTATTATCCCTGAATATAAAAAAACCAAAGACAAAAGATTAATAAAATAATAATGATAAATCATTTCTAGAATAATACCTAAGTACATATTTATATGTTTGCGTAGGACTGTTAAAACTCTATACCGTATACCTGCATACATTTTTCTTTATTTTTTTTTTTGACGTACAATTAAATTCGAGGTCCAAAGTGTTTTTGACACGTAAACCTTTAACGATGGTTTAAAGTTTTAATAAATTATTCCATTTACACGTGTGTCAAATGTGTTAATGCTACCGTTGGTAAATAATTGTAAGGCATTTTTGATCACGTGCACTCATGAATATTGCCAAACAATAGAAAAATCATTCGTAATTAACGAATACGTGGAAGGAAAAATGGAAAGAAATATTACAGGAACGATGTATTGAATGCGCGCGTCGATAAAAACTCAATAATCGGTTTCACATACGGAAATTAATAAATAAAAATACTTTTAAAACGAAAAATGTCAGTACATATTCTTTTGATATAATTTTTATGATGTAAAATTTCGAACACTATATTCATTCTTGGTTTATTGGATTTTTCGACGTGTACAGGCACTAATGTTACCGTTTCGGCGAAATTTCGATCGTATTTCAACACGCGTTATGTTTACGACGATAATTATAATTAGCTCGAATGGAAACGTAATAAACAATTCCGAAGAGTATACAATTACTGTTCGCGTTATTAATGTTTGGGCGTCAATAAAGTTGATGCGAGATTTCGATCAGGAGACAGTTTTATTACGCAACATCTTGCGTGCACGAATCGTGGTTCCAATCACGTAATAAAGAGTTTCCTTGGTTTAGAGAAAGTTTTCTCCCATTGTTTGTTTGACTGGGGATAGTGCGAGGGCGCGTCAGTTAGGTAAATTGAGAATTTAGTCATGGAAACACTTATGGGCACATGCCATAATTTTTGGTGGTGCAAGCAATATTAAATGGCATAAATGTTATAGCGTGGGCTATATATGTGCTCGACGCACTTCCACTTACTTTAAAACAACAAACTCTCAATCTTTCTCCATCAATAATAATTTGTCACGTATCCAATATAGAATAATTATTGGAATATTTTATAAACATTTTTAAGTAAGTAGTTTTATTTTTATAATAATATACGTTGAAAATGACAAACGTGGCTACGTTATTATACGTTTTACTAGAATTTAATTTTCGCATAATCGTTTAGCTGTTATCGTCTTGTAGTAATCCTTAGATATATTTTTGATCTTTCTTCGGCTAAGAAACACGTTTGTGGAATCAAGAATATTTTGGTTTTTGAAAATAAAAATATACGCATTTTTATAGTACGCTGGTGATGCAAAATGCTACACAATCGCGGACACTAATTTACGTCATTGCATGCCGGAATTAAGATATTTTGGACGAGCGGTAATATAAACTCGACGTCCGGAAGTGCTGGCCTGCTACACAAACGCAGAGAATCGTTATACATAATATACGTCATTATTATTGCATATATAATAGGTCGGTCATTATTCAGAGTGTAAAGGAATCTTAGCATAATAGTTGCGCTCACCCAAAATAAAACAGAGAAAACGGTGAAAAAAATGAAGTCCCTATATAATTTTTTAATTTAAATAATGATCCTCTCGGTTATTCAAGACTATACACTTTTTTATTACCGAGTTTTCAGTCCTATTGGTTCCATCCCGAAAGTTTTAAATGCAGTTAAATTTGTCTATTAATAAAAAACCAACTTATTTAAATACAAGAATATTTCGATTCAATGTTTAGGTTAAACGTATCGAGATTATTAGATAGGCTTCCCGCATTACATTGTCGTGATCTTATTTTATTAAAATTTAATTTTAAATTTTGAAGAACAAATTATTTTTCGTTTTATTAAACATTCCATTCACTTTTATATAATAACACATATAAAGTAACAAATATACAATTTATAACGACATACAAGTTCATAATAAACCCGTCGAAAAATTGCGGATGACTGTTTTATAATGTAAAAATTCTTAGTTGCCAATATATAAATTGCTGTTAAAACAAAAAGTATATTTCTATATTTTTATACCAATTTTAACGTTTAAAGTTATTATATACGCTATAATATATACACAGAGATTTAAATAAATATGGAATAGATATATAGAAAAAACATACAAATAATTAGTAATTAGTAACTTAGTGATTTCTTTTATATATATTTTTTTATCAACGAGTTTTTATATATTTAAATTATACGATGGTCCATTATTTTAATTATTGTTTTCCTAAAAATTTAGTCATATTTGAAACAATTTTTGGAACAATTTTTAAATTATGACGAGAATTCATTTAATATGATTTAATGATTCTATTCATTCTTTAGACATCGTCATTATGTTTTTATATGTGAAACATATTAAGACGACAAATTAACTTTTTATCAAATACACTCAAACAAATAAAAGAAATAAATAAACGCTTAATCGAACATTTGATATTTAAAATCTACAAAATTATCTAATATTTTAACGAGTTATACATTTAAGTTTTAGATTTTTGTTAAGTATTATCGACTAAAATGAATATTAAAGAATTTATATCGTTTAAAAAATGTTAAAATGGACTTTAATATTAAATAAAATGAATTTTGTACACTTTTGTTGGGTATTATTTTAAATCACTCGGTAATTAAATAACTATTAAATCATCGAAGGAATGATTAATTTTATTTTTTATAAAATTTTAATGACGTTAAATTATAAACTATAATAAATACAGTTATTAATTTCTTTAATCAAATATATATATATATATATATCAACACATTTAAAATAAAATTTAAACAATTTTAGAATAACTAATATATATTTGTTTATAATTTTTTTTATGAAAAATAGCATAAGAAAAACATTATTACACATAATCGATGAACAAATGCCTAACGTACTACATAATATCAAATTCTATTGATTATTTAATGTCTTTTTCATATTCCTCGAAATGTAAAATAATGTATTCCATTACGTAAATACCATTATTTTTTGATAAAAATCGGTATAAGTGTTTGGTTAGGATAATATTTTACTACACCATTTTAACTGATTAATCTAATATATTTGGAATTGGACTTGCAAACAATGAAGCGCTAAAAGTGTCCCACAGTTAACTTTCATAATATAAATGGGATAACTTTATTCGCGGTAAATAGAGTAACAGTTTTTCTTTCAATTCGCTGACGCACGTACGTCTCAATATTTATATGTGTATTATTGGGTAACATTTACTTATATGAAATTATAAATATTATTAATACAAATAATGAAATTACGAATAATCCTTAGTCATTCGTCAATAACGAGATTGAAATATCTCGAAAACCATTTAACAATCACAATACTATGATTTAACGTGATTGTACAACCAATCAAAACTAACAGAAAGTTTTAGTTATTTTGCGATCGTTAAGCCAAAATATTATTTTGTATATAACGATATCATAATGAATATTGTATGATATATTTTTTTTAAGAAAATGCTTTATTATTTTATGTTGCCCGTAGGGAAACTTATTTTATATTAATCGCGAATTCTCACTAATCAATTGTCTGCATACCAAAATGGAACAGAATTACATATTTTTGTATCTCGGAGATTTAGAAAGGCCAAAATATAAAAATTAATTATAATTTGTTTAATTAAAAATTCATATAAAAGATAATACATGTTTATCATTTATGAATATGTACTAACATATATATTTTTTTTGGTTTTACATAAATCGAATATTTTGAAACGTTTAAGCAAACACTTTAAATAATATTTGTTAAACGGACATTAATTGAATTATTCAAACGCAATGTATTAAATATATAAATTTAGAGTCATAGCTGGACTTTTAATCATTTAAATTAACCCGAATATTTAAAATTCAATATAAGTCTTGAGCGACGAATCAATAATAATTGGATACGCCGTGCGTAAATGATTAGGTTTTGTATAAACCTAAATAAACCTAGAGTTTTATAAAATAATTGTGTGTATATGTGTTTGTCTGCGGGCGCGCGCATACACGTAAAGAGATTTGTTGATTACCATAAAGTTTCGAAATTATTTGTATGTAAAATGAACCAGCTTGTAAACTTTGAACCTATTGTATACTAAAATGTCAACATGCAATAAGCTTTTTCTCGCGTTTTAAAACTCATTTTAACACCAGCTCGAACTAAAAAAATCTTTGAATATAGGGCCCTAAAACATAATCAAATATCAGTAAGTGTGTTATTAGTACGATTTTTTATTTTTATGCTCTGAACTTTGCGAGTGCTTAAATAACGTTTACAAAAATAATATAAAAAATAATATCACCTAAAATATTGTTAGATAAAATATTTTAGTTTTAAAATTTATACTATTAGGAATTAAAGACATGAATTCTTAAATGTAAAATGCACGTAATATAATGAATTCTTTTTTTTGTTCGCAGTCCGTAAGTTAAATGATTATAATAATATGTTTTTTTGTCTTCCGAGTAATCTTCTTGATGAATAAACGTAATTTTTGTATTTCCATTGTTGTGCGTTAGGTTATTGTATTGTTTCCATTTTATTATACCATATACGTAGTTGACGTTAAAATCAATATTTGTAGTACAAAATGGAGTAGCATATCGTTATTACCTATTTAATAATTTTTGTTATTTTAGGAAAATATAGGAATCACGATGTTTTCGGTCACTGGGAAAATGATATCATGTAGAAAAAATTAATTTTATCGAACAAAATCATACGCATTTCGAGTATTTTCTTCTGAAATCAAAAAGTCGAACAGTTTTTGAAATTGATATCATAAATATTTAGACACGTGCGTTTAAGACAAAAGAAAAACTTATGTTTTGATAATATGATGATATGATTTCGTATGATCGGTGAAACAAAGAGTAACGAGCTATGGAAAAAAGGGGAAAAGCAGCATATTTGTAATTAGAGCGTGCCATCGAATATATTATAATACACCAATTTATGGCATCGGATGAAATCCCACAACGATAATTTTCTGAAAAAAGTGTGTGCGCCTTACTTAAAAATCTTAAGCTTGCAATTTGCAAAAGACTAAAATTGAGTCCATTTTAACACCAATTGTACAATTTCAAAATAAGAAAAACTTTTGTACAACAGTCAAAATTTGTCAAGTTTTTGTTTCAATTAAAAGATGATATTTCGTAGGCTTTATTGAATTCCAATTTTCGATTAGTTTTAAAAGTAATGTCAAGAAGATACATTGTCGTTTGGAAATTATCAGATGTTCATTACAGCTTCCAAAATAAAAGTTTTACATGATCTGAGGTTACTCTAACGTATAAGGGACTTATTCTTGTGAGGCAAACATTTATTTCAAAAACACATTGAATCCAATAATCTTAATGATATTGTTGTACATGTTTTTTTGTATTTCGGTTTACGTCAAGTGCTATATTGTCGACTAAGTTCATTAATCTCCAATAAATATTAAGTTAATTAGTTGATATAAAAAAAAAAATCATTTACATAGATAAAATACAAAAATTACTTATAATTATTGGAATATTATGCAAAAATCATCAACGTAAATATACGTTATATATTTTATATAAAAAATATTGTTAGCATATATCATATTATCAGAAACATCTCTAGAAAATTTAATTACGCGTCGTCAGATATCATCTAGATAACCTAAAGTATATTATTTAGGTACAATACCTACGATTATAAAACACATAATAATTAGTTCCATCATCACGTTATACCAAGTACAACATCAAAAAATGAAATTTTACAACCAGAAATATGGAATTACCAAATTAAGTTACACCACATTAAATGTAACCTAATATTCCATACAAAATATGTGTATACACAAATAATATGATTATTTAATAAATTCAAAAAAAGCGTTTCAATATTTAAAAATTATCCAAATAATTACATAATCCAATGTATAAAGAGTAGTGAAGCCCTCAAAGTCTTAGCAGAAAGTATTCAGTTTCGAGAGCAAAAAGTATTCACCGATATCAAGAGCTTCTTAACTTAAGCGGCGAGAAGTAACAACTACATTTCCAATACGTGACGTATTTTCTTAACTTAAGATTTTTCCCATATAATAGATAGACAAAAGTAATACTTTAAGTTACGAAATTCGAAGTATTTGATGTATTTTACGAATTGTTTTTCATTGGTTTAGTCGATACATATAGAGTTAGCGTCACGACATTTAAATTTTCAATAATTTTTTTGCTATAATTTAAAAGTGCGATTTAATTTTTTATTCTGTCAAGACTACAAAGAGTCAGTGTCGGTACAATTAAAGTGTATTTTTTTTAACATATTCAACCAATTCATTTCTTTAAAAAATATAATCTCTAATGAATTCTCAACACTAGTAAAATCTAATAGATTCATGCTTATAACTCGACTATTAATTACAATATTATATAAGTTCTATCTTTATTTTATATTTATATTTTAATTCTTTTAATTAGTCAATACATAAAAATAATTATTAACGTTAAAATTTAAACCTTAAAAATTTAAAAGAAAGTAATTACGAATAATTTTATTAATAAAATAATATAATTATATGGTAAAAATTTATTTCGAAGATTTAAAAACAATATAAAAATTGTAACATTAATAACTTAACATAAGTATGCTATTATATAGTATAATAGTCGAAACAATTTTATTAAAATTCAAATTTTATAAGTTTTTTTTTTTATTAGCTTCCAATATTACATTAATATAGCTCAACAATTATTACAATTAGACTAAAATATATACAATTTACGAGAGGAAAAGAAAAAAATAATGATAATAATAATAGTATTAATAATAAAATAAAGTATAGGAGAATATAAATGAAGAACCCAGTAAACTTAAAGTATTTAAAAGTTTCTATGATTACCTTAGGGCATTTACTATTCAGGATGTTCGATTGGTTGATTACCATAGCGTCATTGATTCTTTATATACTTAAATAAATGTATAATTGATCCTGTTTAAGATTTAATATCTTATTGTTAAAATATTACACATTAATATATAAATATGAAATATGAAAAAAATGTTTCCGAAAATTTATGTATATTAGTTTTTTCAAAATGTTATCATGTCTGTATGAAATCATAAACGCATTTTATTCAGTAAAAGTATGGAATTTTTACTTAATATATTACAATAAAATGAAATTACGAAATCGGTATTATTAAACTTACGAGTTTCCATCACCAAATTTGTTATATTTTGTAATTTTTTTCTGTCATAAAAAAACGAGTAAATAGTATTTATAAAAAACCCCTTATATGACGAATGAAATTCACGCTCAATACAAGGTGTATGTACAATTGCACGAATAATCTACACTCAATTCATCTAGATAAAGTGTCGATAAAATTCGTTAAACTTCATTTATTTTGATAATTGCTGGCTACAAGTTTTCAATAATGACTAGAAAGGCTTGGAAAATTTTGGATGGAAACATTTTGCTGATACATTTACACGATTTACAGTCAAAGTCTTCGATGGAACAGCAGCGAAAGAGTTAGTGTTAATTTCTTGACAAATACGTGCGTTGAATTTTAGCGTATAATATTACCAGTGCGAGTCATTGCTATGTAGTATTGTGCATTGGATTGTATAGAGTAACGTATCCGACGTGACATCAATAAAATTAACTGCGACAAATTGCATTTTGGACAATATTATTATTGTAATTCGACGTAGTAAATGATGTAAAGTCGTACATCAATGAAATGAAAAATGGCAAGAACAGCGAATGAACACAATGAAAACAACTATTTCATTGGCATATTTTAAATCAGAAGAGAAGGTTAATTGCTAGGACGTCGAATGTGATTAATTATTACATTCAAGACAAACTGTTTTATATTTAACAGGCCCGGGTTTACTTTGGCAAATTAAAATATACTCGACTGGAATATAAATCCTAACGTATAATTTTGCCAACATATTACGCCACAGGATCGTCCAATAGTTTCTAGTGTTTTGCGTAAATCGATTCGTACCTACAACACAATACAAACATGAAATTAATATAATAAACGTAAAAGTTGGTAATTATTCGAATATACGTCGTTCGATTATATGACACCGTACCAAACTTAATATTACACATTATGAGATAATCTTATTAATATACGAACGGTTTTACTTTTTCACAGACGTATCCAATGCATTACATTACTAGGAATGTACATGAATATGGGTATTTCAATCAACAAATAATAGGTTAATGTACATATGACACTCTCTTTTTAACACGGTATCGGCAATACCCTTGCTGGATAGGAATGCCTAAGGGCAGTACTTCGGAACCGCATGACACACAGCTTAAACTAATATAATATCTGTTTTATAAACGTAATATTCTTATAAAATAATCTACGTAGAAAAAGTGTCATTAAGTTAAACCTAAGTGCCATTAACAAATTAGTGTTAGTATTATAATAATAAGAAAAGTTCGTTTTTTTCTGTAACTTGATTATATTCCTTCAGTTAATATACATCACGAAGTAATTTTAATTAAGTTCAACCAAATAAATTAAAATTAACAAATTATATTTATTGAAAACCTAAAGTATCTCTTTACTTTTATTTCCCAATAAAATATTACGAAATTCCTATGAACATCGATAAAACAACAAACACAAATTTCGAAATATTTAAGTAACGAATAATTGATTTACCGATTATGATATTCCTCAGAATCTAATTTTAGAATGTTAAAAATTCATCATTAAACTATTTTGTGTTATGTATAATATAAAATAAAGATAAATAGACGGAAGACTGTATCTATTCGTTTTATGTATGTTCCTAAAACCTAAAACCTAAAACCTAAAACGTTCAAATAAATTACTCCAAATTTGTTCTAGATAATATGTAATAATATGTAAATAAGATTTTGTAGTTTAATTTAATAATTTGATTTATAAATTTCCAACAAAAAAGAGAATAAAAAATTGTATTTAAATTACATTTCAGACTCGCCGTATCCAAGAATTTCGTTTTGGTTGTTCTATTTATATTTGTATAGAAAGTTGTATATCTCGTGGATTATTCGTGTTGGTATATACGCTGCTATAGAGTGTTGGTGAGAAAAATGAAACGTTTTTTCACTAAGAGAGAATTTTGGATTGCATTACGCCAAAGTATAAATAGTGTTGTCTTTATTCGGGGGATTTTTTTAAAAACTAAACCGGTCTTTACATATATTTCGTCTATACGTCAGTTTTGGAAGTTCTATAGATTACATATGTTGTATGTAGTAATCACTTCTTGCCCTCAAAAATATCAAAAAACAAAATTAAAATATCACATTTTTCAAATAAAAGTATATTTAAATTCTTTAACTACATCCATTATTATTTTAGTACACGTATATTATCATGTAATAAATTGATATTATAATTCGCAAATGGAAAATTCTATATAACTTAAGTGATTTCGAAAGAGATAAATATAAAAAATTATAGTACCCCTTAAAAAATGCATATAAAAGTTCAAATAAACGATAAATTATTTCATCTTCAAAATACTAAAAAGATAGAAAGAACCAATTTACTTAAACACCAATAAAACGTCATTTCCGAAGAGAGATATATCTCTTCATTACATCCTGACTGGTATTCCGTAGTTTTCCTTTTTCGTTAAAACCCTAAAGAACGTTATTTTTGTGGATAACCGTACACTGTGATAGCTAGGAGACTTTTTAAATATTTAACGCCATGTCTGAGAGCACATGTGATTTGAGTATAACGAAAAATTACCCATATATCAAACATAAAGATTTTGTTTTCGTATTAAAAGTTCAATTTTAAAGTTCATTTATGTTTTAGATAAGAGGTATGTAAATAATTTTATTCATAATCAACGACCATGGCAAGTAGTTTCCCAGCGACTATATTTCTTTAAGCCTTTAATTATTACAAAGTATAAATTATTCGATTTTCATGTAAAAAAAATATTTAGACAAATATTTTGATCAGGAATATTAGGAATTTTTCAATTAATAGAAGTATATTTAGATTAATTTTTATAATATGAAAATAAATACTATTATTAATTTTTTTAAGCATAGTTCAACGTTCATGTATTTATAATGTATAAAATTCAGCTAATTTATTTAAAATTTAAATTTTAAAAAATAATTTTATATTCGTATATTCGTATATAAATATAGGAAGATCTTTGTATTAATTATAAGTTAAAGTAGGTGTATTTTAAAATTATACTAATATATAAATGTAGATTAGAAAAGATAATCAGAAATACTCAAATATAATCATACATAAATCGACTGCTTAAAATAAATACAATAAATTAAAAATATATCTATGGATCGAGTTTCAAGTTAAATTGTAAAACACATTGCGCCAGAGTTGTGATATTTACAGAATAAGTAAAATAAAATTATAAAATAATGCCTTTTTGTTTAATTATATAAATAAAACGTATATGAACACTATTATAGTTAGAAAAAATAATTTAAAATGTGGTTATATAACTCTCTGAATATTAAGAACTTTAATAGCGTTCACTGCTTGAGATTAAGTACATCAATATACAGTTTTACATATATATATTAAATATTTAATGAGATTTTAATTCTTTAATTCATACAAGTTGAAAATCTATTACCTGCTTATATTATTAAATTTTTCAAAATACCATTAATCATTGTGAACGTAATTAAAATTATTTAATATATTGGATATAGAATGATTATCAATTTATTTTATAATACTTTAACTAATTTAATATCATTAAATATTTTAATATTTTTATCCGTTTAAAAGCTTATTATGGAAAATACCTTCGAACGTTAAATAGAGTTAAACTAATCCAAAAAGGAGCGTAATTAGATTGAAGTAGTAAAAAATACAGAAGTTGAATTTAACGTGAAGGGTAAAACTTTTTCCAATCATCTCAATACACTTCATAATATTATCAACGTGTTAAATTTTCATATTCTATTTTTGTACTAATGTGTCCGTTGATAAAAGTCAATGATGTACGTTGAATTCATTTTCATAACATGACAAACATTAAACGGCGATTTATGACGTGAACATTTGTGTATTAATTAGATAAATATGAAAAAATAAATGAAATGTGTTGGTTTTTTCGATAATTTTTGTTTTTTAATTTTTATAATTACGTTTTGTAGGACGGGCGACAGAGAATTGATATATGAAAAGTAGGTATGTTTCAGACATATATTTTGACTTTTCTAAATGTATTGATATCAATCGAATTCTTGTTAATTTGTATTTTTGTACAAAATAATTTTAATACAGTATGACGAGAGCACAATGTGATATTCTACGCATATTTTGTACATTCGCCATTCATTTTCATTGTAAGTCTTTTAGAAAATTTTTATCGTTTTTATTTTGAAGGTTAAAATATTCGTATTTAAAGAATAAAAAGTTCAGTCAATTTAAATTTATATATTACAAGTATGCAGATATCGAATCACCCATTAATGTAATTTATCTCATAAATATACGTGAAACATAATTATTACATCGTGGTAAAATACACAAATACATTATTTATAAGTTTAAGAGTGTTACTATAAAATATTCAATAGTTGATATTTTGTAAAACATATCGGAAATCTACATCAACAAAACATATATATATATAGCATATACGTATGAAACATATTATTTAACGAATAATTATTTAACGAACAACCATATGAAAATAAATGAAATATATAATAAGTATTTAATTTAAATACATTTTTAAGGAAATAAATATGATACAATAAATTAAAACTAAATGGTAAAATATTGTCGCTCAAACGAAAATACGATATTTTTGCAAAAGTAAATACATTTTTATAAATTTTAAGTATGATACGATTATTTAAAGATCTAAAAAACCCAAAAATTATATAAAATAATTTTACGGATTACGTAGATATTTTTTTTGTTTTTGATTATAACGTTAAAGTGCGTACTTTTTTCATAAATTATTTGAAAATTACTGTTATTGACAGTTAAAATTAAAAATATATTGCCTTCCAACATCGAATGTATCAATATCTATAAACTTATTAACCGAAATCGCGTTTTCCAAAAATTAGGAGTTGGACTTTTTTTTCGACCACTTTTTATAATGGGGCACTATCACGAAAACTCCTTGGATAACGATATAGTTAAAGATATATAAATATGTTATAATTCAAGAATATCGTACGGATGAGAAACATAAATCTTCGATTAGACGAAATTCCGGAAAACATCGAAAACGTATATTCTATGATGATTTAACCTATCAATACTATTATTGTAAGTTCTCTGTTATGTATTGAAAATAATGAAGTTTTAATGATGGTAGTCGATTGGCCTACAATGAATTTGTCCTGATATACGAAATATTATTTCCCACTTTACGGTCCAACATTGGTTGACATATGTTGACTGAAATAGTATAATACAAAACACTTTCATTGGACTAAAAACAAAGGTAAGCGTGTTTACGCCCTATAATATAAAATAATTACTTTTTAAAAATATTTGATTAATATTGTGTTGTAAAAATGTCGTGGTTCAGACATATTATTATCAGTGATATTAGAACATCGAGTATCATATTTTAAATTTCACCATTCGTTGAACTTTTCTTTTTTGAATAAGATGACTCATTTAATAACACATTTTCGAACGTACAATATTAGTATGCATTTGCAATTAAAGTATTAAAGTTTGGATAAATCGTTATGTGTTAGGCATATTTATGTATCAATTTATCGTATAGGAACAATACACAACTTAAATTAAATTTATATTTTTATATCGTCCATTATTAAAAAAAATACACAAAACCGAATTTTTTACGTTGATATACATCTGTATCAAAAATGTTAGAATTAATTATATCACACATAATATGTTCCAATGGAGCAAAAGATCCTACTCTTGCTTATATGCTATGAAAAATTTCATCTTTATAAAAGCACATTTAATATTTTGTACGAACCATTAAATTAAGTCGACCAATTCTTTATCAAAAATGTCATATAGTATACAGATAACAGTCGTATGAGAGTATAAATGGAAATTGATTATCGTCAACTGTAAAACAATTTCTTACGAAATTAACACTACTTCAAAATATTGTTGAAAGTATTATTTATGTAGTAAATCCGTTTTATTTAAATAAACATAATAAGTACCAAATAAATTTAGGTTGTCAGTACATAATAGACGATAGCCACAATTGTTCGAAAAAAATTTTTAATTAAACCTATTTCTTGCGTCAGTAGAAAGGAAGGTGACAAATCTACTTATACACTATAAATAACATATAATTGCATTCTGATAAACATAAGTCTGACGAAATTGTTACGAAATATATATATAATAAAACTGGGTTTATTTTAAAACCTTGATAAATTTTGTACAACAAATTTCACAAATGAAATTTGAAACGTCCATAGAAAAATACGTTTAATAATTATAATATCATTTCAGAAAATATTTTAATTATTTTAAGATATTTCGTATAAAAATATGAATTAACTGACAATGAATATAACAATATTTTATGAACATTTTGTCCAACATATAATATTGAATTAACGTTTTAATACATATTCATTGATAAAAGTTATTTAAATCATACCAGTTAGAAAAAACATATTCAACTAGCCTTGTCTGGGTCTCTATGCAAATCGTATTTAGTCATATTTCTGTAATTTTTAAATACTGAAATAGACCAAAAGTTATTTTAAGTACATACATATGAATACGGATTTGAATTATGTCAGCAAACCACGGTTCAATTTTTAATAATAATTTAACCAACTATCAATTTAAAATCTAATTCTATTCAATTTTTAAAATTCATTCAACAGTCGTACAACAAAGATAAATAATCAATGGGATGAAAAGATTGAGTGTCAACTGAAGGCCTTCGAATCGGAACTAAATGACAGTATTTCCAGTTTTTGAGGATTAAACTTATAACCCAAATGTCGTTCAAAATCAATAATAGTTAAATAATACCAACATTTGGTAGGTGTTTGAAAAAAGAGAAGAGTTGTTATAAAACCCTGGAGTTGGAGATCTACAAGAAAAACGGCAAAAAATAAGACTAAAAAGAGAAGCAGGAAGTAACCATTATATAGTCATACAAGTTATGAGTAGATAAAATCACTTGTCTTGTCAATAACTCTTCTTCAAAGGACACATAACCTGGAAAAATAGTTGGAAAAATAATTCGATTGATCAGAATAGGATCTCAGCTTCGGTTTTATCTGAGATGGTATAGAATTTTTAGAAAACGTTGAGCTTATTACTAAATAAAGTTTTTTCTTACATTTATTTCTAACAAGTTGTCACAAGATTAAATCAGATTTTCGTAAAATTATCTTAAAATTTAAGTTTTACTAAACGTCTTGGAAGAGTTTTTAGCATCCTACTAAAGATTCGACTTAATTAGAACTCAATTTCACATATTAAATGTGGAAATTGGACCGAGAAATAAAAAATAAATATTATTTTTAACTCACAAAATCGAACTAGTTAGGATGCTTTATAGTATGGGAAGTAACAATGAAGCTAATAATTCTAAACAAAGACGTGACCTGACGCGGGACCGTTGAATATACCCGTATTTAAAATAGTTTGATACTCCTTTTATTCCAAAGAACTCATGTAGCTTGAAATAATAATAAGTTTTAGTATACTTTTAAAGTGGAATATAATAAAATAACGTAGAAAAACGATGAACAACTTATTAGTAATGACTTTTAAAACAGATTTTGAAACAGTTTCCTGTATCAAATTTCAAAAATGCTTATCGAATAAAAATTTAATATATATTATAAAACTAAAAACTACCTAATAAAAAATAAAACAACGTAATCATATCGTATATTCAAAAAACTTGTTCATTACATTTTAGTTTTTTAAACGGATAAGAGCATAATTTATTCTTCCTATAATGAAATGTGTTATTGATCAAATAAGCACTGTATGAAGATACTATGCAAACATAATTTACAATGGAAATACACCTATGCATTATATGTTTGGTGAACGGCTGTCTTAAATTATTTTTTGACCAGTGATGAATATGAACCTACAATTATATTTTTGTCTGATAATGGTAAGTACGGAAATCTCTAGCTTCGTTTAATATTTTAAAAATTAATTTTCATTCGAGCTTGCAACATTTAAGTTGAATTAATTGACGTTTAATTATTTTATTTTTCATTTTTCTGTTATAACGGAAATGCATTTTTCGAATTTGGACACTGTTTTGGAACAAGGTATAAAAAAAAAAATACATATAAAAAATAAATAATAATACGTTTTTTGTATTACTAAAAATCATATAATAGTTATAACCAAATATGAACTTTTAACTTTAACCTGTAAATAATAATATATTATAATATAATATAATGATAAAATAATACATTATAGTATTTGTGTTATATACAATATCATATAAGTACTAGATATACAAGGATCAATTATTATTAATAATTGTTTTTAACATTAAATAAGACAATATTGGGGTAATAAATTCGTCACGCTTAAATATAGTCCCTTTAAATTTAATACGTCTGATTTCAAGGTTAAAATATATACTAAGAGAATAGTATAATTTATTATGTTTATTTGCTAAATACAAAATATCTAATACATTACATAATTTGTTCTGGAAAAAATTATTGTAAATAATACAGATATTTTACAAGTTTATTTATTATAATTATTATATTTAAAATAAGAATCTATCAGTTTTTCGGAAAAAGGAACGAAATCAATAGATTTATTATTATAAATGTTACAAGCATCGAAAGAATATTATTTATTTTTTTTTTATCAATATGGCAAACGAAACATTTAATGAGAAAGTTATAATTTTACACTTCAGTTAGTTCTTTACCTTAGCGAGCTCATCCGAAACGAACCGTAATACAGTTTAAGTAAACTACTGAAAACTACTGAAAACTACTTCTATCTCCAAGTTTTAAATATACAAAATTATAATATTAGCTTATATTATTCTCTTCTTTTATAATTAATATTTAAGGAATTATTTCATAATACCTGAAAATAATTTCGAAATTTTTGATTGACATTATTATTGGCAAAAGGTAATTAGAAAGAATAATATAGACTAGGTTCTTTAAAGTAGGATCTTTCTATTGGCGGTTTTGTTTTATGCTAGATAATTTATTATCGTTTAAGAATGAAAATAAATGTATTTAATTAAATCAATTTTATTTCTAAGATATTACCTAGTTAAAGTTTAAAAATGTATTATTGGTTAGTTAAATATATATATATTATTGATTATACAACTACTAGTATATAATATAAGCATGTTATAATAACGTCGATGATTCAATTTAGTTAATTTTTATCATGGAAATCGTTAAACATAATGTCTCAAATTTTAATGTATTGAACTTGTTTTCTACGAATTGCAAATATATCGAATTTCATTAATCAGGTTTTAATTATGATAAGTGCAAAAAATAAATATTTTGACGAAAATAAGGGAGTTTGAACAATTAATTCGGTAGTCAAATTTTACTATAAACACTTTTTATATGATAATAACATTATCAGCTTTAAATCATTTGATGAAATTGTACGTAAAAAACGTAATTAGTTTATAAGTAATATTAAACAGTGTAAAATATTTATATAAATCTTATGGTTAAAAATATATTATGTGTTTAAATATTGGCAAAAATGTAATAAAATTGAATATTGAAATGCAAATCGCTTTTAATGATACTCGTATTATTCTGTTTCAATCCATCGTATTTCTTACGTTAAAATTTAGAAGAAATAAACGTATTTATGTAAAATAAAATGAATGTATTCAATTTTAACAAAAGCATTTTACATCAGGTATTTTCGTAGTAGCTTAGTTCAAAAATATTATTTAAACAATATGTTACAAATCACAAAATCGTTATTTTATAGTTTAATTGATTTCTATTAAAATGTTTTAACAATTTTATATTAGAAAACTTAATTGAAGCTTCGACATATCAAGAGTAAGATAATATTAACCTTTTAAAAGTGCTTTATTGTGCATCATTACATTATTATAAATTAAAAGCCCATTAACTCATATTACAACACAAATAATGATATATTATAAATGAAATGTAATATTCACATGTTTTAATTCAATAAAGTCATTAAATTGTGTTCGCCACGAAACATAAAAACACTTACATCGATAATAAAAATAATAAAAGTTAACATTTGTTCGATACATTTAGGACTGCGAAAGTGCTAGGCTAAATTTAAAATAACCTATGTGATTGTTTCCATTTTCGTTATCCATGTTGGTTGCACGTGGATTTTTCGTAGTTCCTTTGAAGTTGTTTAACGACTGTCACCGAGTTTGCATGTTTTCTGCTCGAGTATTGCGGTATGCCCAAATCGTTAGTTTTGTTTAATTTTCCATTTTTTTTTTGAATTTTAGTATACAAGTAAATATTTGTTTGTTGTTTTTTTTCTTTTTATTATGCGGATCCTCCATTCCAACGTAGCGTTACGTGGAAGGTTTTGGATAATCGACGGGTTTACAGATATCGGTAATATAAAGAACGTGTCACGTGGTTGGCAATTCGAATATATGATACATTATTGTTTTATGACTTCGTTAGCGCACCAGAGTAAGCTATCGACCTTTGTCCTCTGCACAGAACTATGGATAGTTTTTACAACATTAAAAATATTCAATAGAAAGTTCTGAAGACTAAGTGTCCTAGCGGATATTTTAACAGAAATATTTTTACACAAATTTTTTTAATTCCACGTATTTTTATTATTATTTATTTGTTTATTAGGGTACATTTATTCAATATAAAGAAATTGGGAGATCGCGGGTCAATTTAGGTTGATTATGCTTTAACGCCATAACAATACTTAAACGTTCAAGCATGTCTGCAGCAATTTTTCCAAATTTAAAATGAAGTTCAATATCGATGCGACGTTTAAACAAAATGTCTCTTATAGTTTGAACGACTAAATTTATAGCTAGTAAATTAAGAGCCCTTTTATGATACCAGTGACGATACATTTGATCAAAATCCGTAAGCTGTTAGTTTGACAGATTATAGGATAGCATCACTACCCTTATATTAATGTACCCCTTATTTTTTAACGTGAAAACTAATATGATAAAAACACGGGATATCATTGGGACATATTTCCGAACATATCTAATAGTCCGTTGATCGGCTTCGAATCCATGCGATGGTTTACGAATGTTTTTCATTGTAATCCCTAATATTACATAGTCTAAGGACGCTTGGACAATATAATTGGCACCGTGTTAACGCGATTGTGTTGAAAAATACTAGCTGCACGGTCGTAGACGTATCGATTATTCTTGGCCGATAGTGTGCCGGGTGAGTGGTGATTAGATAGTGTGATTGATATAGTGACATTCAGCGGAACGTCAGAGGTTTTTTCGTTGGCACGAGCGAACACGGTGTATGACGCAATACACAACGCAGGCACATGACCGCACTCCACGTTGTCCGATATTTCGGACAGACACTGATAAGTGAGCTCGTATTTGTATGTTTCTCCCGGACAATTGCACAGGGTTTTCGAAGTATTTTCATCGGAAAAAAGAAAAACGACGAGCGATGTTCCAACCTAAGTGGTTCTATTCGTATATGCGTTTCAGCGTATAAATATAAATATAAATATATATATATATATATATATATATATCGTAAATAATGTGCAATAAGACTCCTTATAACGAACGTTGTGGCTTGCTTTAAAATCTTAATAAGAATCACCCCCTAACCCGGTTTCACTCAGTACGGGGGGTAGCAAATTTGATTTTTGATTAATATTTTAAAACGAGATAAAATTCAACGATATATTTTTCACCCAGTAATCACCCCATTTTATTCGTTTTTATAAACGTGATGTATAAAATATAAAACGATTTGTAATCAAATTTATTTATTATAGAGTAATGTTTATAAAATATATTTATGAGGCGAGAGAAGTGTAAATCAAAAATTGGATTTTATTTTCCTTTAAAACCATTTATATCGCATTACTGGAAAGTTTTCTTATGCCGGAACAGTATGGTGTTTCTAGTCTTGGAATTTAAACGGAAAAGAGACTTTCGCAGGCGTCAGTTTAAAATAAAATCGGTAACAGCAAGATTATGAGTTTTTTATAACTGAAGAAAATTTATATAAATTTTATTACACATTTATAAAACTGCGTTTGTTAATTTGTCTATTTTCATTGTGACAATGGCATCCGGATCTTTGATACATTTTTATATATTTACACATTTTTTCTACTAAATTTGATTAGATTACTGACAGGCAATATGAATTTTTTTGATTTTCTAATTGTGTCTTATCATAAAGATTATTGTTTGAATGCTGCGTGTTTTTAATAAATCCGGATAGTTTATCGTTTATTGTAATGTTTTAATTCTATTCAATTCATAAAATGTTCGTTAACGCTTATTTAATATAACTAATAATATTTGAAAATTTTGTGATGAAATCATAATTTTTCGTTTCCAGAAAAGGCTATTTCATCCGACAATTTATCTAGGTCTGGGAAAAATTCATTTACAATAATATATACGCAATTGGAAATTCCTTTTATACTTACAGCTGATATTTGTATAAGCAATTAACGAATTCAATTTTGTAGATATGTATAATTAACAAGTCTAAAACTATTTACACTGCACCATTCCGGTACCGTTGAAATCTCTCTTGTATCAAGCTTGGCACGCGTACTACCTATTTGCTATACCTTCTCTAGTCAAACACAAAAACAATTTCACGCAAAATTGCCCGAGTATGTACTAGTTGTCTTTATGCTATCGGTTAACTCGCAGTTTTTCATTGAGTATACGGGCAGTACTATTGCGACAATATATAGACAAGCCTCAATACCACTATGTCACTGTTTTATTCATAACCCTCATCGACTAATCTACAAGTGTTTGTTTATACATGATAAATTTGCGTTTACTTTTGTAATCTTTGTCAACTTTTCTATTTATCTTCCACTTATTGACTTTTACTCCATCGTATTCTTAAAACTATTGACTGTTTTGAGAATTCAACATTTCTTAGTTACTCGATAATCTACCTTCCCATTGTTTTCACTAACATTTACTAATGATAGACGGCTTTTTTTCAAGTAAAATATCCAATTTCGTTTATATATCGCGTAGTCAAATTACAACATATCCATTATAAGAAACAGCTCTTATTTCAGGAATGTTTATTACAAATTTTCGTATAAAATCAGTGGTGTATTTATAAAAAAAATTTAGGGTAATCATTCGTTGTCATTTGAAATAGGTACTGCAAAAAATACATGATACATGTTATAAGAAATCGGTTAAAACGAATAATAATAATTCTTTAGGTTTCCGGCTGGGTATAAATATAAGAATAGATAATATTTTACGTACAATAAATTTATTTTGAATTTAATAATTGAAAACATCAATATAAATATAAAAAGAACAAAATGGAACAAATATTTAATATTTTAATTACTAAATAATAGTTATTTTTGTCATTCCTATAAATAAAATTGACTAACCGTTAAATTTTAGACGTAATTATAAATTTGAAATCTAAACAAATTCTCGGGGCAGAATGAAAATTATTTTTACACTACTTTCATAATCCGTTAGTGTAATACAATTATTAAATACCAACTATTTAAGTGACCTTTAAATTAAGTAATTTCTCATTATATAGTTATTACTTTGATATTCGTGATTTTTATAAATATAGATAGTTTTATAATAAAAGATATTTTAAAATAAATTTTTAGTATATAACTTGAATACAAATTAATCGTTTTAAATAACAAAAACAACAAATTAAAAATGACAAATTAAAAACAACAAATTACTCAAATAAAAATTGTTATCCGTTGATTTATTCAATCCGTAATTTTATTTTTAAGCGACAAATTAAATTTATTTTAAAACAAATTTAAAAGATAATAAACTTAGGGTGAAATTTAGTAATGTTTTAATTTCAGATAATATTACTTTCTGTCAATTTAGAAATTGTTAGATAATCGTATTGTAATGATATGCGTGCATATTATAATTTAGTTTAGTTTATAAAGAAAAATATGCTTTACACAAATATTCGAAATCTTATTAATAAAATAAACTGCCCCTCGACCTTCATGGAGTATCGACTATGTTGAAAGAATTTCACAGAAAATACGTTCGAAAGCAATAAATATCAAAAATAAATATACATGAAAAATGACGACACTAAGGATTGGCGACTCTCTAACGGTAAACTAACTGACCACTTGAAGTACAATAGAAAATAGGGACAAAATCGGACAATCTCATAAACACATTAATTCAAAAAGAGCGACGAATGCAAGGAAACCGGAGAAATTATATGAAGAATGTAGATACATATAAAGAATGCTGATTGTAAGGATCAATGACTAAATTACGGCCGACTGCCCGCGACACGAAGGGAGAAAGCTGAATATTTTTATAAAATCACATGGAACGGGACAAACTACACAGAGAGCACATTTGGAAGTAATAAATATATATATACCTAAACAACAATGACTAAAAGGACTGCCGACCAAATAACGATAAAACGCGATTGTGCGGGATATTTTCACACGCCGATATTAAAAGGTTTATCCAAAATCAACCAAATAAAGAAACTCAAGGACACAGCCACAACAATCAACAACACCAGACGTGCCGATTTCTATAGAGACATGACCCTTCGAAGCCCATATAACCCGATCATTACGCCTCTCAGAGAACAATCAAGTCAGGCCCAGCAGTCTAGCAAGGCCCAGCAGTCGGGTCGGGCCAGGACGAGCAGTCAGCACGGGCTGCCGGACAAGGCTTCGGCACGGACTGCCGGCCAAGCAGCAGCAGTGTCGAGTCTCCCGTCTACTCGTGCGTTAGAGAGAAGTCTCTTAGGTGGAGGAGTCTCTCGTCAAGCAGGGTAGAGAAGATCATTAGCGGCGTAAGTTTACGGCATCTGACAGCGTTCCAGTTACGAGCAATCAGCCATATTCAACAAGTTTGTACTCCGGAGGGCGAGTCCAGTTGTTCGTCTTTAAAACACTTG
>JAIPRN010002924.1:0-25504 GCA_025469175.1 Geopemphigus sp. TES_GeoC_2020 | reverse complement strand
GCACGCGATATACGAATATAAAAAAAAAAAAAATACGCGCGTGCGCGTGGGTAATCGCGGTATTCGTAATAATAATTAATTTTCGAAATTCGTA
The DNA here is from genome assembly GCA_025469175.1 of Geopemphigus sp. TES_GeoC_2020. NCBI lineage: Eukaryota > Metazoa > Arthropoda > Insecta > Hemiptera > Aphididae > Geopemphigus > Geopemphigus sp. TES_GeoC_2020. The sequence goes on along the minus strand of JAIPRN010002924.1, from coordinate 25,410 downwards.
TTTTAGGGGTATATTTTTTGTTCCGAAATGTATTACCGTTATAACGGAAAATTCGCGTCCCGAAAACGACTGTTGTTCCGCCGCGCGAGAATCGTCGGCGAAAACCATCGTCGTCGAACCGAAAACGAACGAATATCCGAGAATGCTTGCTGGCGTTCTCCCGTTTTTCGTTTTACTACTCCGTTTCTTTCCGACGATACATTTCCTTCCGTTTCGCTCAGCCGTTCATTGCCGAAATTCGCCGCCAATCAGTTTTCCCGCGGCTCGTATCAAACAACAGTATACGCACTTTATATTCTCGTTCCGCTCGATCGACTCCGCGTATATATCACCGCCTTAATCGCTGGCTCAGGTACGTACATACCGTCCTAATGGGGGCGTTGTTCTCCACGCGGCGCATGTATAATCAACGCCGGCGATATAAACGTAACTCGTATTTATATTACGGCCGTCTACGCGCGAAGCGTACGCGAACGCTCGGAAGTTATTCAAAGAAATTCGACGTACAATAACACCGCGATTGGCCAACGTCCGTCCGTCGCGCCAATGTCTCGAATTCGAGAAAAGCTATCCGCTCTAAAATAATAGCCCGTTCCCGACGGTACGTAATTTGTGTAATAGCGGCGTCGAACGTCTTCGTAAACGGACCCCCCGATAACGGCCGCCGGATATAAAACGTCGACCGTGATTAGACCGGCTCGTATTGCTATGCGCATGGTGATTGCGTGGGACGCGTGTATCTTCCGCCAATCGAAAGTGTGTGGCGAGTTACGAAAAATTCCAAAAAAAAAAAAAAGAAAACGCGGACCGCGTACCGAAACACGGGACGATCGAACAACGTCCGAAATTGTACGTAAATGTTTGTAAACGTCGACGGTCGCGTTGCGTGCGTGTATATAACACAATACAGTATAGTCCTTTGGGGGAGAGGCGCATCGTTTATGCACCCACGGGCCGGTGTTGTTTAGGGGTAAGTTCTTGAAGCATGCGGTGGCGAGTACATATATATATATATATATATGTGTGTGTGTGTGTGTGTGTGAGTGTACATCGTACACGTAGTATTTTTTATACGGGCACTTCAAACGGTTTAACCGCGGTCGGTTACGTCCGGTCGATTAACAACGCGTATACACAAATATATACCTAACCTATACAGGCTCGAGCGAATTAAACAAACACGTCGAAGTGGAGCGGTCTACGCGTCGTACACCGAAATAATCGTCACTTCGGGCGATGTGGAGCGCGCGTGGTATATTTTCGATAAAACGTTTTCGGGGTACCGAAACGAACGTTCGCGAATTTACGACGTTCCGATTTCATCGAAGATATTCGCTACACGCTATATAATACCAGGTGTGTTCAAAAAGTGACGGAACATTATTCAATTTCGCGGGTTCGGAGAGTCCAAAAATAAAACTGTTTCCATATTCACCGGACGTGGTTCCGCGTGACGTTTTTCTATTTCCAAAAAATAAACAGAAACGAGGCCGTCGTTTTAAAAATTCTTCGATCCGTTTTGTTTAACAAACAAAAATCGCCGATCTCAAAAAACACGTCTAATCTTAGCGGCTACCATTTAAAAATTGAACAACGAATACAGCTGAAAATGTTATCATATTTCAAGGGCATGTAAGCTAACACAATAAAAAAAAATGTTGACAATCGGACTCGTCAAATTAAAAAATTGTCCGTTACTTTTTTAACACACATAATATATATATAACTCCGTTATTTCTACTCGAGGAGTAAAGTATTTAGAGATAAGCGCCGTTAAACTTTCCGAAATCGGCGAAACGTATTCACGCGTGTCGGCTTATGTAAGTGATAAGGCGTTGTACGAAATACAAACGAACTTCCGACGTATACCTGTATGGCTATTATACAGTAATTTGTATACATATATAATAAACGCTACGCACCGACAGGTCGAATTTGACGGGCGAAAATACTCGAAAAGTATTCGACGCACCGCCGGTGACGGAAAATTTAAACGGTTTTTTACTCGACCGCTTTAGACAACGCTAGAGGACCGAACGACCGACGAAAACAATCGCCGTCTACGATAATTGGGACTAGTCGAAACGGAATAAAATTATAAGTGTCGACGGAAATCGTTTCGTACGCGCGTAGTTATCCGACCGTTTTCGCGTCGAATTTTCGCCTTTTCGCGATTACCGTGAAATCCCCGTATCGGTTCTGAACATTTTCTCGCTCGGAAATTTCGACCGCTTGGTTCGGCAATTCAACGCTACGTTATACAGATATACGTACGAATAAACGTTACGAAGTACGTACACGCGTTGGATTAGAATTAACGGCCGATCGATCTCGATTAACATTGAGATCTCTACCGCGCGCTTTTGTATTCGTCGTGTGTACACACACACATATATCGAAAAGCAACTGTCCAAATATTCGCCCACCTTATATATATATATATATAGGTATATGAATTTTAACAACGACTAAAGAAAAAAACAACAAACTAAACCCTATTTAGTCTGTTTTTTTTTTGGCGACGTATAATATGTATACGTAACGGACCATATTATTTTCGAAAGAATCGTATTTATACCGGGAAAATAAAAACGGGTACTGCCGTACACGTACAACTAGATTTTATTTCGTTTTTTATTTTTTACAAATTCGACGTTGCTAGATATATATATATATACCACCCACCTTTTTGCCCCCGGGGTTTTTTTGCGCGAGAACGTTATGGAATTGGAGAGAGAGGAGGGGGTTAGAAAACAATTCGGCACATGGCCCACTTCTGCGCGCGGAGCTCTGTAAAGAACCGCTCGCGCATCAGAGACAACAGACATTATATTATTTTATTGTGTATATATATATACGCGCGCGTTTCCTGGTTGTTGGAAAAAAATCGCATTTTTGTCGATAAAAACCCCTTTATTATTATATATATTATACTCTTTCAATTGTCGGGCGAGCGCGTGCGCGGACCCCGACGCACAATGCATTTCACGTTTCAGGAAACGGGTTTTTTTTTTAACGAAAAAAAACAAAATTCGCCACTCGCCGTTCCGTATATTCCGTTCCCTCCTGACACACACACACACACACACCTCTCTCTTCGGACAAGGGAAAAAAGTACGATATAAAGGGGTTGATTAACTCCGGTTAATCCGCGACAAAGGATTGTCGCCGTCGTCGTCGTCGTCGGCGAATACTCGCTCACCTAGTTCTCTTTTTTTCCCCCGTCCGCGTTTTTTTTTTATTATTTCGATTTTTCGTTCCCCGACATAACGCGACGTGTCACCACCGCCACCACCGGTGGAGTTTCCTCATTCGTGAAATAGTTACAAATCATTTACGAGATTATTGTCGCGTGTACGCGTATACCCTTTTATGTAATAATAATAATAATAATACTGTACGGCGAGGGACGCGGTGACAATATAGCGAAACGTGGACGATCATAATAATTTTTCGGCCGTTTTTCATTTTTTTCGCCTTCACGCACGCGCGCGCGCGCCAAATATATCGCTTTTTAAACCTCTCATTTGTACCGAAATTAACCCGCCCGTCGAGTTCATAATACACGCGTAACTACGGCTACCGTTCAAAGGGGTGTGTACGACGATCGAGTTCGCATTTAACGATATTCGAACGTACCGGCGTTTGAAAACGAAACGTCGAAATGACACAGCGCTATTCCGTATTCAAATTGCCGCCAATCGTTGTATTCTCCGCATTGCTACGCGCGTGCCCGAACACCGTTCGCGTAACTTTCTCCACGGATTGTGTAACGTTCGCCGTCGTCTACCGGCTCCGGTAAATTAAACGGAAATATATTTCCCGCGTTTCGATTTAAAAAAACGTCGCCCGTCCGAGTCCCGCGCACGGTCACGACGAGAGGTGTAACGGGCTCGGTAAACACTGTCAATTTCGCGTCCCGGGAAGAACGACGATGTCCCGACGGAAATGTTTCCGCTGGTTGTTAGAAGTAATTTGAACGAACGGAAATCGTCCTCGGCCATTAGTCAGTATCTAGTTATAGCACCTCCGTCGCGACCCGTTCGCCGCGTTAGATGTCCAACGAATGTTGAAATCGAACGCCGACGAATTAAGTACCTCCGCCGCCGATGTCTTGATCGCCTAACGAGCAAGTGTAGGTAACGACGGACGCGTACGAACAGTGTTTAATAAATACCCAAATTAAAATTATTCCGAAAAAACGTTAAACGTTATCGGAGATATAATTATACTGAAACAAACTAGAGACAATTTCCGGTATTTTAGTATAAAATCGAAATAGTTATCTCAAACCGGTCATTGACAGTACGCGTTCGAAGTTTTTGTATAAAACCGCGATTTTACGACGGGACAATATTCTGGAAATTTTGCTTGAAAATCAGTAAAAGTGCTACGGAGACTTTTAACTTGATAAAGTTAGCTTTTCAATGTAACGCTTTAACGTCGTTGTGTAACTATTGACCGGTACCAACGAGTTTCAAAAAAATTCGAACCTTTTTTTTTTTAAATTTTGTTTGCAATTTTGAAAATTAAAAACGACCAACGTCCTGGGCAACCTTCGACATCACGAACGGACGATACGAGCGCTATTGTTCGAGGAAAAGTAAGAAACGATCGACGAATGACTGTCAGAGAAGTAGCTATCGATGTTGTCCTTCGTCGGTTAATTTTCACCGATAATTCGATAAAGCACGCCGTTAAAAGACCAGACGCGTGGAAATAAAACTCACGGAATTTACGTCGTGACGACGCGTCAACACGTACTATCCGTACGGGAATTTTCGGCATCTAAAAATGAAATCGGTTAGTACCACACCCCCGTCATATTCACTCAATTCGGTTCCCTGCGACTTTTTTTCGAGACTAAAAACTATCCTAAAATGGTAGAAATTTAATGACGTTAATGAAACTATTCGAAGAAAAACTCGAAACTTTAAATTCGAACGCGTACTGTCAATGACTGGTTTGAGATAGCGACTTCAATTTTGTCAATTATCTTTAGTTAATTTTGGCGTAATAATATCTCCAGTAACGTTTAACGTTCTTTCGGAATAATTTTAATCCGAGTATTTACCGAACGCGCCTCGTATTTTCGACATTAATCGGCGTTCGCCGCCGTCGTTGGACGCGTTAAAATTTTCCGACGATTTTCTCCCTCCGACGAAAAGTGAACGTACCGAATCGACTTGTCCGTTCTAGTGTACGTACACGTGCGCGTGCACGGTAACGGGAATTTTTTTTTAGAAAATAAACTACGGAAAATGAACAAAAACCGAGAAACACACCGGTCGTACGGTAAATCCGCCCGTTTTTACTATATCGCGGCGTACACGGATCAAAGCCAGCGATCGCGTAAATAATTTATTTCGGCCGAGTGATGAGGCCGACGAAAAGAAAACGATACGCGCCACCTATTCGGCGCACGTACCGCGCGGTTCGGATCGGAAAAGTCGCGGGATTTTCACTAGTTTCCTCGTTTCGAAACGTTATGACGAAACGCGCGCGAATTACGTGCGCCGTCCGCACGCCGCGAAATAGCAATAACGAAAACCGCGTCGATAACGTCGTGGTGACGGCGGACACTTTTGAATATTGTATCGTCGCGTACGAGTAGACGGGTGGTTTTTTTTTTCGACGACGATCCGTATCCGAAAATAACGAGGGGTTCGTGACGAGAAAAAACGGAAAGAAATACGACGTCGATTAATCGCGTAATATCGTTATATATATATACCTACCGGTAAACGTACACATCTCAACTATATGACCAAGTCCGCGCGTTTTTTTTTCCGGGGGCGAAATTATTTTACTTTGCCTCGACTGAAAAACGAACGAACCGATAATACTATAGCGAAACGCGACGGAAAACGTTCGTTTATACCGTGACGAATTATAAGGAGGTAGATAGGCCGTAATAACCGTTCGATCGCGATCGTTACGATTAGATTCCGAACGACGTGCGCGCGTACCGACGGTATTCGACGTACGCGGTCCCGTTTTCCAAATTGTCCGCGAACCATCGAGGTCGGTGCCGTTGAACCGCGTACTCGGGTGTGCACCTTCGACACGCGTCGTTCGTGACAAAAAAACAAACCGCCGGCGAATCCGGCGTACGCACGGCCATGTCCGTCGGACGATCGATTTACCGTACCCGTTGTTATCGTTAGACGGTAATTTCGCTTCTTGGTTTACGTCGGTTTCGCCGGTGTAATTCCGACTCAACCGTGACTTTACGATCTGCCTCTTTCCCGGGATCGAATTAGATCGTTCTCGAGGCTTAGATCTGCCCACAATCTACTTCTTCCTGCGCACGCGTTCCCCGTCACTCAATAATTCTCCTGTTTGACCTCGGCCAAGTTATTTGCGATTTCGCCCATATTTAATTACGGATCGCCCGTCGCTCGATACGTTGGCAATTTTTCCGCTCCCTTCACAAATAACAATTTAATCAATCCTTCGGGTATCTTAAAACTCTTCGAGGTACGAACGAAACTATCGAATTTATTATTTATACCGCTGGTGTGTCTTAACGTAATTTTAACCGTCGTTAAATCGGTACGTTTTTTGTTTCCATTCGCTTTCTATTTATTAATCTATTTTCGTTTTGTTTCCTTTTACCTCGCTATTTGCAAATTTAAAATGTAACCGTCGAGCCGTTATAAATGTAACTATATTCGTAGCTAATAAAAAAAAAAAAATACCGTAGCCGTCCGAACGAGAATCGTCGCTGGCTAAAAACGTCCCGTTTCGCGAGTAGCTCTGGTTAACCGGCGACAACTATTTTCGCTTTGTCCGAAACGCTCGCGCCACTCTACGACGAAATGTTCCGTTACGGTGGCCGACGAAACGGTCGCCCGTCGGAACGTTCGGTTTTCGCGACGACCGATGACGCGGCGCGGTGACGAGTTCGATATCGTCGTTCCAAAAGTACGCCGCCGCGCTCGTGCACGAGACGAATACGCGAAATCGGCGGCGGATTAGGGGGGGGGGAAGAAGAAACGTTTCGAAGAATGGGCGGAGGTAGGGAAGTGTATATACCTTTTTAATTCGCCGCTATCCGTCGGAAACGCGAGATTAATTTCCACGGATATATCGGGCGCGTAAATACGTCAGATACACTCGTCGTCGTCGTACTCACCGTTCGCCTTGCAATATGCCCGACGTGTACGGGTACAGTACGTACGTACACACGGCGGATTCACTGTTTAAATTTGTACCTGCTGCGAAAAGGTCATCTACTACCGTACACACACACACACACACACACACACACACACACTAGCGCCCAAACAACCCGTCGCCGACATAACGGGATTCTTTTTCTTCGGGGAGTTTTTTTTTTATTAATTTGGCAAAGAAACCGTTCTGTTCGAGAGGCGCGAGGGGTTATATACCTCCGCCTAGATATATATATATATATGGATGTGTGTGTGTATATACACGTACTCGGTTCGTTTGAACCCTCGCGCGAGTATTTTTTTATTTTTCATTATTTTCTTTTTTTTCGCGACGCATTAACCCATTTTTGTGGGATTTCTCTTCGTTTTCCATTAGAAAAAAAAATGAACGCTCCGGTCTTCAAAAGGAAACACACACACACACACACACACACACACACACTTATATATATATATATGTATTATATCGAGCCGATATAACGGCAGATTTTTTTTTTCGAAAATAAATAATAAAAAAAAAGGCACGACAAACAAACGGTATACGGGAAACTGGAGAATTATACTAAAACGTATATAGGTCGTCGGCGGGATTAACGGAACGCGCTTAAAACGGAAATAAGAAAACATTTTTCGACGATTTGTTTTCCAAGACTTGAGCACATTTATTCAGACCATAACTCAAAACGTTTTAACAAAATAATAATAATAATATGCCTAAAAAAAAAAAAAAATTATCATTTATTTATACATATAAATGGCACGATGATTATTTAAACGTCGAACCGATGGTATTGTATCGCACGTTATTGACAATAATAATAGAATACAATTAATAATAGCGTTACGTAAATATATAAACCAGCCGCGGACGGCGGAAAGAAAATATCAATGTTCTAAATAAACGTAATTAACTACGTAGTTATTAAAAATCAACGGCGGGGTGGGGGCACGTTTATATTTATTTATATAGCACGACGCGCGGCTCTCCCGGGTACGTCGTTTCTACAATATAAAGAACGAAAACCCCGGCGAACGAATAACGCGATTCGATAACGACGAAAAACGAACAAAATACCTACACGTCTATGGGCTATAAATACGTGTGTGTATATATATAGTAAATAATCGTAGGTACTTAACGAGCCGACGTTATTCGTTCGTAAAACATTTCTTTTTCCCCCTTATCGTGTTTGTCCTCCGTGAAATTCAGTCTTAATTTTACGATAATTTGTACACCGCTATGATATATCATTTAATATAATAACGCGACACGACGCGATTGGCCAGTGCATCCCATACGCGCGTACGAATACCGCGTTATTACTTAGGTACAGGAGTTAAAAAAAAAAAAAAACGAACGAAAAAATCGTCGGACGAAAAAATAATTAAAATAAAAACAAACATAATATCACATATACGCGCGCGCGCGCTTGTACTTAGATCGTACGTATGTGTATACACGATAATAACTATAGAATACGCCATGGAAGTCGAAACGGACGAACGCCCGCCGCCAATCGATCACGACGAACGTTAATTGTTTTTTTTTTTTATATATATCTATCGATTGGCCGAACGATTTTCGGCGCGCGATATTTATTTACACGTAAACATCGCGCGTGCGCGCGCGCACGCACACACAAACACACATACACAAAAAGAGCGCGTGCGTACGATTTACAATAAGTCCCGCCTCTGGCGTCCGTCTTTACCATCACGCCCGATGGATTGTCCTACGTCGTTATTTTCGGACGCGCCCGACGTACCGGTACAATAGTAGTAGTAGAAAACGAAAATCTCCCGCCGCGGTAGTATCGTTCGCGTAATAATAACGTACGTACGGCCACAATGAAGGGGTGGATGGGTATATGTGGGTTGGGTTGAAGGGGAGGGATACACATATATATTACAACAATGGCGTAATGAACAACTTAAAACACAATCATATGTACACGTTTTGTATTGTAGATAAATCGTAAATATACATACGTATTGCACGAGGATTTTTGATTAACCGTAGTCCGAAAGGGACAGGGGAGGAAAATGATAAGGTAAGCGCGGATCGTCGCGATAAATGACGACAATTCGGAAGGGTTTGTGGGGGGGGGGGTAGGCAAAATTTGAGCTTAACACTACGAGTGTCCGACTTACCTACGAACAAAAAAAAAAAAAAAAAACACCAAACAAAAGTTCGAAATCGTTAAAAAAAAAGTCGTCGTTATTCGTTCCACCGGGAACTATTTACACGTGAGATCCATGGCCAAGTCGACGACGATCATCTTGTCCGCGTCGGACGACTTGACGGAGGCCACCGCCGCCGCCGCCGCCGCCGCCGCGGATTTGACCGACAGGTCTTCCGGTTCGGTTTGTTCGGGCGACTCGAAGTTGCGGACGCCGAATACCGGCGGCGGTTCGTTGACGCGTTCGGGCGACTGGAACCGGGCGATGAACTGCAAATAGTGACGGTACGGCTCGACGGCCCCGGCGGCGGCGGCGGATGGCGGGACGGCGGCCGGTGGTGATTGTTGTTGCGGTTGGCCGCCGTACTGACGATGGTGCCGCGGTGGTTGCGGCAACGGCGGCGGCGACGACCAGTAGCCGGTGGCCGCGGTGGACGGCACTGGCGACGACGACGGCGGCGGCGGCGGCGGCGGCGGCGAAGAACCGCGCGCCGCGGCCGGCGGCGACCACTGCCGTTGTTGTCCGACGACGGTAGTCGTAGTGGTGGTGGCCGACGTGGACGGTTCGGCCGGCGGAGGAACGGAGGCCACGGTCCGTTGTTCGGCGGCCGCGTCTTTGGCCCGTCGACGTTTCTGCGCGGGTTTGACGCCGCCATTAAAGCCGCCGCCGCCGCCGCCACCTCGAGGTTTGTTGTTCTCCTTGTGCTGCCGTTTGTGGTCCTTGAGCTCGACGGCCGTCTCGAAGTACGCGACGCAATACTCGCACGGGTGCGACGTCTCGCCCGTGTGCGTCTTGAGGTGCCGGCGCAGGTTGGCCACCTGCACGAAGAACCGGTTGCAGTGCGGACACCAAAACGGTTTCTCGCCGGTGTGCAGACGCACGTGCGTCTTCAGATGGTGGTCGCGGGTAAAACACTTTTTGCACACCGAGCACACGAACGGTTTCTCGCCGGTGTGCGTGCGCTCGTGGTTCTGCAGCACGTGCTTGTACCCGAACTCTTTACCGCACACGGTGCACTTGAACGGCCGACTTTGGCGCTGTTGGCGGGACGACGACGACGACGACGCGGCCGCGGCACTGACGGACGGCCCGTTGGACGACGAGCCGGACGACGCGACGGAAGACGTCTCGTCGTCCGCGACGACGGCCGCCACCGACGGAGCCAATAGCGGCGCGGGCGGTTGGTTGTTGTTCCGACGGTCCAGCCAGTCGGGATGCAAGTCGAACACCTGGTGCATGATCTGCAACAGGACAACGTCCGTGGACGCGGCGGCCACTGCCACCGCTTCCAGTTGTTGCTGTTGTTGTAGTTGTTGTTGTAGTTGTTGCTGCTGCTGCTGCTGTTGTTGTTGTTGTTGTTGTTGTTGGGAGCCCACGGAACTGGCGTCCTTCAGCCGTTGGTACGCGTCCACGAACAGCGAACGCAATTCCTGATCGTCCCTGGGCAACTGGTCAATGTTGTACCGTTCCAAGAGCGCGTTGAGCGCGAAATGTACCCGATAGTCGTTCACGTTCCCTGCGTACAAACAAAACGTTGGATTATTTACGTTATAAGCGACGTTTTGGACGAATCGGCGCGGCGTTTGTATGTCGGCGTTATATCGGCGAACACCGATCGGAATCAACAGACGGCGATAGTGTCGAGGAAGTGGCGTGCCCGCCTGTCGATAACCGTACGTCGTGACGCGGGCGAGTAACATTTTCGTACAAACGTTTTTCGAACGCGCCGGGAAACGGCCGTAAGTTCGTAAGCCGATTAGTTCGACGAACGTGTCGTTCTTCGGCGACGTTTCTCTCGGCTAACGGCCTTCGCCAAAATCGCTTTTGTCGAATCCCCGACACGAACGAAACTATACGGGGAATGGCCTACCACGCCGCCTAAACACGGGCGCCCACACGCACCGTGGCGGGAGGAGAGGACGCGACTTTGAAAACTACTTGTTGAAGCGTCGGACGGCGAAGGCCGCCGCGGCGTTTCGTCGCCCCGCACCGACCGACGGACGGACGACGAACACGTCAATTGGCCGCGGCGGGTCGTCTTGCCACGAAATCCGGGCTGTCCACGTTGTTTTCGACCAAACGGGAGGAGGGATAGCGAATTTAACGGGAATTCCGTGCCGAACCCCCCCCCTACTAATCCCACCGGTCTCGTTAGATAGCGCTAATCGCGTTTACGTTCGGCCGCTGCGGTATTTAACGAATATTTATAATACGCGCGCGTATTTACACAAAACGGTTGTATTTACGAAGAGTTGTATGAAGTATGTATGTTGTATGTACAACCAGTACAAAATAGTTTCGGAAACTCGGGCGAAAACGTCTCGTCGAATAAAATCCGATACGTCGTTGCCGTCCGGGAGAAGAATGTGCCGCGGTTTTTTCGGTGCGAAAACTTACAAAACAATTGACCGTATACGGACGATTAAATATCGCGTAATTCTCGGTATCCGTCTGTATAAATATAATTATATATATATATATATACACATATACGTGTGTATAATGTTCAGGTTTTAATCGACAACGAGTCGTACACGGAAAGCCTTAGAAAAACGATTTATTAATTACGATTTGATCGACCAGACTATAGACCTTTAGATTCGATATTCACGGTACGTTAATTACCCCGTAGCCCGCGTGCGTGATAAACGTAAAATGGACTAAAAATAACGAAAAAACAAACGATAACGGGCGCCCGTCTAACAATAATAACGATTAATAGGCTCGTTTGGAATTATATTTCCGAAATTACGTTAATCACGTAAATAAAATATCGAATTCGTATTTAGAAAAAAAGAAACCAATACTTCTCCAAACGAACGCGACTTTTTCGGATTTTCGAAATTTACACTCCGTACGTGAACACACACACACACACACACACACACACACGATTATACACCTAGGTCAACGACGATTCGGTTGGGAAACGCGGGTGTGCGCTTCGCAAAAAACCGTATAAACAGCGGCGCGAGCGGAGTAATAAGGCAACGATTATTTGACGAAAATCCGAACGAAATGACGAGAATTTTCTAGCCGAGTAACGTGTCCCCCCCCCTCCGGTTCCGACCATTCCATTTCGCGGCGAATTAGCCGGCCGTCGATAATTTACGGACACGGAGGAGGGAAACCGCCGTGTCCGTGGCGAAGTCCGAGATAACACAACCCCCCCACGGCCGGCGATTGGCCGACGGGGTTTTTTCGGAAATATTTTTAAAAATCCTTTTCGGTCCGTTTTTAAACTCGTAATTTTATTCGAACGCCTTATTATTATTATTTCGTTATATACCCTTTATGTCCGGATCGTCACTGTTATGACCGCCGGACGGTTTACAATTGTTGTTATGATTATGGTTGTTGTTGTTGTTGTTGTTGTTGTTGTTGGTGGTCTGGAACGGCGGTTCGGCCGGTTTCGAGGTACCCAACGCGGGCGCCATGGTCAGTAGCCTTCGGTCGTACAACACCATCAATTTGTCCGTCGGCGGACGCGCCGGCGAACGTGGCAAAATGATCGCGCGTGGACGGTCGCCCGGGAAAACGAGACGACGACGGCGTAAGTATTTCGATTGGGTGCGCGAGTGGGCGACGGGACACGTAATCGGTCGGACAGGACGACGTGAACGAGTACGCGCGCACGGTCGACGCACACGGATGACACTGCGATAATATTTGTTAGTTTTGCCGGATTTTCGGAAACCGGCTCGCGGCGGTGCGCGGCGCGGACGAAGGGGTGGGCGGGCGCGAGGGGTCCGCGCGGGCCGTGGCTCCGCCTAAATTCGTTCCCACTACCGACGGCGACGGTGCGCGGAGGACGCGCCCGTCGCCAAAAATGGGGTGCGAGTAGGGAACGCGCCGGCGGTGGACCGGACGGGACGGGCGGGCGGGCGGGCAAACGGACGGACGGACGGACTGACGAACGGACGGACCACCGGCGCGCGCGCTCGTTTCGTCGTCGTCGTCGTTTAATTGCCGTCGTGTTTATTCGCTTCGTCGGCCGACGTACACTACGCGCGATGTGTGCGAGCCCGCGATTTTCTAAAACCAAAGTCCCCTTACGTTTTTGACGAGCGCGCGCGTTCTGGCCCGAAAAATTCCGCGGTCGAACGCCAAAGGCGAACAATAAAAAAATTAGCCCGAATTACTCTCGCGCGGTATTCCGACAACGGTAATAATAATACGAAAACGCCTCCGGGCCGGTATATTACTTCGTAATCGAGGCGATCGATTAGCGGCGGATTTACGAAAGCCGGGGGAATTTTCGGAAACCGTACCGAGGACGAACCACGGCGAACGCCGTTCCCGATAAACACGTATAACGGACCCGGGAAAGCGCGCGATCGAATCGGTCTCTTTTCGGGTTTTCGATTGCGCGCGTTCCGTCCAAAGTTCCCGACCAACTTCCCCGTAAACCGTCGCGTGCCCGACGTTTCCTCCGCCTCGTCGATTAACAGCGGCCGTTGGGTACCGAGGGAAACGCGCGTACACCGCGCTCGCGAAAAACGGACGATCGTCGATACCCGAGTGCGCGGTATCGTAACAAACGTAACGACGACGGACGGGTGGTAAAATTCGACCGTCGGCGATATTCGCGATTTTCGACCGCGCGACGAGTGGCTCGGACGGACATGCGCGCAAAGTCGACGAAATCCCGGAGAGTCGCGCCCGTAATTTGTTCGCGCGCTTCGTCCAACTCGTTTAGCCGTGTCGTCACGTCGCGCTCGTCCACGACGACCATCATTGCGTACGTCGGTCAATTAATAATATTCCGTTTGAATTTCCCGATAGCCGACGCCTTCGCGTCCGTTTTAACGGTCATTTTCGTCGTCTCCGTTGGATCATAAACGTTCGTCTAACCGTTTCGATCATTTCGTATACGTAATACCCGGCGACGGGGCCGACAATCGATTTTAAATACACAAATGTAACCGCGTTTTAGAGCGGTCAGTTCGCCGGCGACAAACTCGACGAATACGGTTGCCGGGAACGGGCCATCGAATATTCGTAATCGTCCACGTTCGCGACTGAACGGCGTTTTATTTGAAAAGAAATCCGTACTTATATGGACGTGAATCGCGCGAACCGTTTAACGTAATAATAATGTATGGCCGCACCCGGATGACGATAATAAACGTAAAAGTCGGCGATATTTCGTGATCGGTTCGTTGAGGAAACGGACATTTTCGACGCGGAAATTCGGACGAAATAACGAGCGAGACTTTTTGTTTTTTGATCGACGTACGAGTACCGCCGGCCAATATAATATATATATATATATAATAGTCCGCGAAATAAATACGAAACGGCGAAGCGTATTTATATTACACACGCGACGACGCCGACGATGGAGTGGGTGAGGGGAGCGTGTATAGGTGGAACGCGAGGCCGCGTGATAATTGGGAATTATCTAACGAGCTTATAACGGACGGGAAACTCCCGTTTCCGCGTGAGTAGGATAAATCGCCAATTTTCGTTCGGGCGTAACAAACTAACGTGGCCGGCACGATTTCGTTTCGCGAAAATATCGGGCTCGGTGTCAATCGGACCGTCCAGTTCGTAATCGCGCGACTATTCGCCGGACCGTACGCGCGGTTTCGTCGCGTAGTTCCGTGCCGACGGCAGGTTGTGTACAAGGGACGACGACACGGGTGGCTTTTGTCTTACGACGGGCCAGCGTACAAATTCGCGGACGGTTTCCAAACGCCGATTTCGACGGGTACCGGAGCGATTTTATCGACGATAATAACGTGTGTGTGTATATATATATACAAAAGTGGTAATTTATCGCCGGTCGTAAAACCGAACCGTATTTTTCCGCGGAGAATGGCCAATAGAAAGTCCGAATACCTTAAAGTTTAATTCTACGCGTCACGAAGGCCCGTTGTTATCGTCGATCGGGAATTTTTATTAATCGACCGATCCGGTGAATCGTCCGTCGGCTTCGCGTCGCGATTATTCCCGCGGAGCTTCCAACGTACGCCGCATGAATCTCCGATTCGGTCTCACGTGTTTTCTCCATACTCTTAGGTATACACAAATTCCCTCCGTCCAGCGTTCGGTATATACATATAAATACGCGCGCGGCCGTAATAATTGATAACGTTTCCGTCGTTTATTTAACGATAATTCGAATATCGAATAAAAATAACGACGGGCGGTTCAATTAAAACGTTTATCAAAGCGAAAACCTTACGTAACACCAACGTACACGTTACAAACCGTATAAAACGGGCGGGCGCGTGTGCGCGCTCGTATACTAATGAACGACGATTAATTTCGGAGATAACAATTATCGCGTTTCCATCGATTAAGTATATAATAAAATATTGGATTCGAAAACAAAAATATACTCTACTCGAAAACAAACTCGCTTTTCCATCCAAATATAAATTCGTGGACGTTATCGCCGCGTGCATGCGTACGTATATTTAATACACGTCGATATTTATGTTATTAACGGATCGTATTCGAAGTTATTTCCTCGTACAATTTACGTGCGCCGTTGTACACGGCGTATTACGCGTAACGCCGAAAATAAATAATTCGACGGGATTAAAAGACTGTATACCGCGCGTGTACAGGTAGCGGCGTACACGTAACCACCCCCGGCGGAGTTATTCGGTGCGGTTTTCGGGACGCGTAATAAAGAATTTCGTACGAAAAAATAAACCCCTCGGGTTTTAGGTAGCCGAGCGAAGAGTCTTCAACGACCATTAACGTAACATTTCGAACCTTATTATACGCGCGTGTGTCCAAAAAAAAAAAACCTTAAAAACGAATTGACAAACGTCTCGCAATCCGGAAACGGCTTACGGGTCAAGGAGGCACGCATTGTGTAATTCGGAACAGTTCGCGGTTGACGTCCGGGGCCGGATTTGTTCGGCGCAAAAATATACGAGTTATTACCGAAACGACGTACATTCGCCCTTTACGCGTATCCCGTATATGTCGGTAGGACTTGACCGCTTGGCGAACTCGTCGGTTACGTCGATGGTAAAAAACGAAAACGATATTTTAGTTAACGTTTAAACAAGTGGCGTACTAACGGGAGGGAAACGCCGAAAATTGTTCGGAAAAACTAATTTCTCACCAGACGTATATTTTTAGTCAATAAAACGACAAACTAAAATATTTTTAAACTTCAACGCGCGTTTAGACGTGTTCGTTAAAAACGTATAATCCGTTAATAACGTGTCTTGTTTCGTTAGGGCCGTCCGATTTATTTATTTAAAAATTAACCCCCCCCCCCCTCGCCACGAAATTCGAGTTTAAGTACGTCGCTGGTTTAAACGGAGCGTCTCTGTAAACTCTACAAACCGCGATCGCGTAGATCTAAAAAAGAAAAAACGTACCACCGGAACGAAAGTTTCCGTTCGCTAAGTACATTAGACGCGCGTTGTTTATTCGATAGTAGAAAACGAACCGCCGATCGTACAAGAGCGCGGCGGTGTACGAGGATTATATAGTAACTACGGCGCGTAAATCGGCTGGATAAATATCGATCGGTTTCGTACGTCGCCGCTACGTTAGAGATCTCGGTGGGCGAATTAAAAGAGAAAACGCGTAAAGTCGATTTGTACGGCGCTGTTCGTTTATTCGGCCGTATTTATTTCGATAATATATCGCGCGACGTGGAAAACGTCCGTAAACGATTTTTGTATATACAAAAGCGTGTATACCCGAGAAAGATTGTGCGGATTTGTTTTCGTTTTGTTCCGTTTTTTTTTTTTTTTATTTATTTTCATGTCGGTTATAGCGTGTCGCCGCCCGCGCATAATACGTATTTTTTCTAGATTTATCAAGGTCAAATACTTTGATTTGGGTTAGGGAAAAAAAATCGCCATTATTTGTTATAAAATTAAGTCGAAACGTACGTACACACAATATTACAATGACGCCGTACATATAGCGAACAAAAGGGATACATAACTGTAAATCGTAATGGTTTCTCTTTTTCTCTCCTCCCCAACCCACTCTCTCGATCTATCTTCGCTTTTTCTTTATCCGCAGCGAGACTCCGGTTTTACACACACACACACATACGTAGCTCTACGAGATAAACTCAATCGATCATTAAGCTATCTCCACAGGAAGTATACATTTATAATACGCGCGCGGGCACACACACCCACACACACGCGCGCGCGCACGCACAAGTGAAAACTCTCGAAAACATTGTACAGGGTATAAGGAAAAAAAAAATTGAAAAAAGGTCGTCGAAGCCAATTTCGGTATGACCGTCGCATGTTTACGGGTAGAACATAATACACGGACAGCAGACCACACAACGAACCACAAGAGTAACGATATATCGTTGCGATTCGTTAATATAATACGGAAGAAGAAAAAAAAATGATCCCTTTTTACAACGTAAAAAGAAAAAACACCGTACACACGGCATAATACATATACGGTTCTTTTATATAATATATATGATCTATACAGTGAAACTCGATGACAACGGGCGTGTTGGGCGTTATATTATATAGCGTTTTAATACGTGTATATATATATATCGGTACATGACGTGACGTCGTGTAAACAGTTAAACCACTTGTATCGGCTATATATAGATACGTATATAGTAGCGATTGGGCTTATTAGGGTTGTGAATTTAACGGGCGAAAAATCTTGAAAAAAAATACACGGAGAAATTCCGAAAGTTTAACGAATCAACAAGTATCTTATTTATAAATCTCGTTCGTAATCATATAAACGTTAGATCGCGCGCACTCACACACGTATATAAATATACATACATTCGCGTACACTATAGTTGTATACTACAACCTGCGTGGAATATTTGAAAGGAAATTCGATTATTTGAAATTCGTTACGATAACGATATGCGAATCGAGCGTGGGCGAAAGTGGAACGCCAAATAACGGACCACTAGTATAATTATTGTAAAGTCGAATTGTTTCCCCTTCGAAAATCAATACCACGGCGAATGACGTTCGCCGGTAAATCAATTTTAACATAAACCGCGCGCGGTTTCGAAAAGTTTCGTCGTCTTTCCGAAACGGGCGCGTCCCTAAACCTAACCGCCGCCGTCCCGAATAGCGCGTTGTCATCAAAGCGGTGCGCCACGCGTAAATTAACAACGAACGTTTTCTTCGTTCTTCCTAAAACGCGTACGCGTAGTCGGACGACCAAACGTATTTTATTTACGCGCGCAACTTCGGATTTCGAAGAATATTACTCTCTATCGTTTTTATCGTTATTAAAAAAAGAATAACAATTTACGATAAACGAAATACGTTCATATTTTAATTCTTCCCGGCGTCTCCTCGAAGTTTATTATCGTGTTCGCGTTAACGTATCAGAGTTTCGTTAAAATTACAATTTTCCGGTCTTTTGAAGTTTGCGAACAAGCGTTTAACGTTCGAGTCCGTCGTTCGTAGATAAAAACATCGTAAAACGCGACGAATAACCGGGGGGGGGGAGAACGAACGATAAATCAAATAAAAGTTTCAAATTTGAATACTTTGATCGGGAACTTTGCACCGGGGAAACTATGTCCGAGCGATAAAAAACGGTTGCGCGATACGTATTTTATTGTACGACTGTATATGTATACGATTGAACGCGATGAGTATATTCGTCCATAAAACGCTCGAATACATTTTGATTTGAAACGAAATTGAATACGTTTACGCGTTATTCGGTTTAGCGTGAACGTATGTCGTTTAGGTAGCGAATTTAAAGCGGCAAAAAAACGTCGTCGCGCTTAGAAATTCCGAAAAAATTTTAGGTAAATTTCGAAAATCGTTATACTGGTCCGAGAACGGTTTTCGGGCGTGTCCGAAAGCGAGCGCGATCACCGCGGTAATTAAACGGGCTACGGATTCGACGCGCGTTATTCGATCTTTCGGATGGGCGTTACGTTTCCCGGGCGTGTACGGAATAATCGTGGATAATTGTTCAATCGGCGAAATTGTCGTCGGACGCGAACAATTATTCGACGATACGTTCGCGCGCGTTTAGCGAACGTTCGGTCGAGCGTTGTACTTTTAATGAAAAGACGTGGAAAGGGTGAAGGGCAGGAGGAATCGCTAAACGACGAACGTTTACTTAAAAATCGTAAGCGTTTATTCTTTTCGACCGAGTCACCCGATATATATATATGTATACCGATCGCGTTATTATCCGTTATTATCTCGGCGAGATACGGGCACCGTAAACCGAGCGGGCCAGATAATTTCCTGCCCGTGTGTGTGTGTGTGTCTAATCGACCGGTGACGTACGGACATTACGCAGAACCGGTACGTATTTATAAACACCGGACGCCCGATACGCGTTTAAGATCGTTCCGGTAATCTCGGGGCTCCGCGCGTACGGCTAAATATATATCGTTTGTTTGTCTCCGCTTATCTCTTATCTGCCCGAGCCGATTACGCGCGCACGCGTACAGGGATAGGTCGCGAGACCCCGTACACTTCGGAGATACACACGCACTGGGTCGCGGCGTGGTTTTTAACACGTCGTACTCGACGCCCATGGATTTTGTTTGTTCGGTCGGTTAACCAAACACGCGCGGTGACCTTTTACCCACCACAACGTTCGTACACGAAATAAACGTGCGACTCGCGTACCTTATACGTGTCCGAGAACACGAAGACTTAAAAGCCCGAACTTGTCCGGGCAACACTCTACAAATGGCCATACCACCGACGCGTATACAATTTTAGAAAAACACCTGTATATACAACGTTACTACAAGTCGCGGTCGTCGACGAATTTATCGGGCGGCTCGGACGGCTCGGAATTGTCGGTGGACACCGTGTCGGTACGGGAGTTGGTGTAGTAAGCGTAACGCGAGCTTGACGGTGCACGTCCGTCCTATAGAATTGCGGTCGATACGTGCGCTATTTCCGAAATGTCGTTCGGTCTTTTGGTTTCGTACGGAATGGGAACGAAGCGGGAGCGCGGAACGACTTTTAAACGCCTAAATTGACGGTCACGCGCCCGTTCGATAGGAACGGACGTCGTTTCGCGCGTATTATTTTTTCCCGATAGGTGCGCAACACCGAAAATGTTGACCAAATTACGGCCCGCGCGCGTACGTTGGACGATTCCGACCTGTTCGAAAACACGTATTTGTGTAAATACGCCGCGCGTCTACTACATTATTGCCGATAACGACGCGCACGTACCGGTACGACATTCGGCGCCGTCGTCGTATAATATATACATATATATGTGTGTGTGTATAAAGATCCTTTCCGGCCCGCGCGACCGAAGGTCAAAAAAACTACGTATCTCTTCGGTTCGGTATTTTTTTTTTTTCCGAGATAATATTTTATATACAAGCCGGGGTTGAGTGAGGTATTATAGATTGCCGCCGGAGACGTCGGATTCCGTGCCATTATTTATATCGACGTATTTATACGAGACGTGTTTAGTTACAAAATACAATTTTCGCCTTAAACGTGAATATTTCGGAAAAAGAAAGAATAATAGAAAAAAAGAAACGAGCCACTAACAACGTTTCGTTTTTATGATAAAACGTCCGATAAATGTCATAAATCTTTATTCGCGCCTCGTGCCTAGGAGTGCAAATGTGCGCGTGTTTTGTATATATATATATATATAATTTCGACCGAAAATTATTATAAAGATTAATAAGCGAGTTCGGTCGACGAATATTTCGAACGTATATTGTACGTTCGTCGAACTATTAGTATTTGTTGTACGACATAATGACGGTGGCCCGCCGCCGTCGTCGTCGTAGGTATCGAAATTAAAAAGACTTTCTAAAACGGAATGAAAACCCCGGGACAACTAAAATAGAAGGCGTACGTTGTTATGCGCGGCGTTCGAAACGGCCCGCACGAGTTTCGACATCGGACAGCCGTTTCATATCGGTTTCGTCTAATTCCTTTTTGGCCCGCGATAAATTTTATCGCGCACCAGTGGCGTACTTAGACTTGCATTTCGGCCGGGGGGGGGATTTATTTTTAAATTAAATAAATCGGACGGCCCTAACGAAATACGACGCATCATAAAAAACATTATAACGCGTATTGAAGTTTAAAAATATTTTAGTTTTTCGTTGTTATTGACTAAAAACGTACGTCTCGTGAGAAATTAATTTCTCCTAAAAATGTCTTGCAGGGCACACGCGAACCAAATACGACGAAAGTACGCGACACGTAAACGTCGAACGGTTGTTTATATAGTTAACAAAGTCGACGACCGTTATCAATGGTCGCGGGTTAGGTTGTTTCAATAAAACGACGGTTTTCGTTTCGTTTTGGAAAACATCCGCCGTCTATCCGAAAATATTAATTTATTTACTAATTTGACGGGCCAATGCCTTTTTTTTACACAAAAAACAATATACAATTCATAACCTATACATTTTATAACATACATAAATAATCGAACTAAATACTAAACGAAGGATCGGCATTGGCGCTCGACATTAGTCTTCTTAAAGGCGGTATTATTATATGAAGGTAGTATTAGGAACACAGAAAGACGCGGTAGATCCAGTGAAACGGGGTGGTACGTTGAAACAGAGTAAAGAAAGATGGACAGGAGAATCGATTTTATTAACCCAGTAATGAATTTAATACCCGCGTCTACGCTCAACTAGGGAAGCCAAAATATGTAAGCAACTGGTGTATAGTTATGTGGTTCACGAGGAATTTTAAGTACGAATTTAGCAAATCGTATAAATCTACGTTGAACACGTTCAAAACGTTTTGTACTATCGGCCGTGTGTGTGTGTGGCATTTCCATTCATTCTAAAATAGGACGGACGTATGTACAATGTAGCGTTTTAACCGAAATTCCTAGCCTAAACTCCCCTGGCCAACCGCGTGACAAAACCGAGCGCTTTTAAAGCCTGGCAACGTACGCATTCAATATGAATACCCGGGTCAAGGTTATAGCTCAACTTGAAACCAAGATCCAAAAACACAAGACGAAATATCGTCCGAACTTCGAGCAGTTTCGCTTTTAACCGATTTGTCGTTGAATTAACGGTCGTATTCCGATAGTCTACTCGCGCGGCGTATTATTACACGCATTAAATAGAAGCGAAGGCCGTTATATTAAAACGATATACGACGTAATTTTAACTCGATAGTAACAATTATAACGATTATTTCGACAAATTTACCAACCCGCTCAGTAATCGTAACCGGCGTTATATACGCTATAATAATCTTAGGAGTATTCGATGAATGAATCGATTTCCAATTCATCCGCATAATACTACCTCTCTCTATATATATGTCTGGTTTCAGAGGACGAAATAAAATGTCTTCATTCAAGGCAAATGAATAGTCTTACGATTTACTACGCGTACACAATATGCCGCCGATACGAGACGAAGAGAAAAGAACACGAGGAAAAGGCACGCGCGTTATAAATCAAAACTACTATTTCGCGTGTATATAAAAGCGTCGCTATCCTTCTTTTCCCGGCCACGTCCGACCGCGAGGCGGACGCGACGTGAGCGTAAAAAAAAAAAAAAATTCACGTTTTTATTCACGCGCCGCCGCCGCCGCCGCCGCCGCACAATAAACGCGGACACGAGCGCTCGCCGGGTGGGTGGCTTGACCGAGTCGGCGTCACGTGTAAGCGAACGTGTAACTATAATGGCGTCGTACATTACCATTGTGGAAGGAAGCGCGTTGTTCGAAACCCAATGGATATTCCGCTTGGCACAATTTGTTTCTATCGCGCACGGACCTACCCCGGTGATGGGTTTATATGTACCCATTATATGTCTCGGGCTACCTACCTCTAGCGTGTACAGTTATGCGTGTTCCCCGAGGCCTTTGCGGGCGAAGAGGAACCGACACGCTCCACCGTGAACGACCAATAACGAACGCGGACGACAACGAACAGAAAAAATTACGGACCGACCCGACCGTGTGCGGGTTATGTCGTACCGCGTAGAAGGCGTACAACGAACGACGAGCGGCGTACAACGCCGGAATCGTATGGCGCGTACAACGGCGTCCCGGGACAACCGGCGACGGTTTTCGGGAAAGCGCCCGGCAATATTGGCTATATTTACGCGCGGAGACCGCTGTGGTCGTTGTACGTGGGAGAAAAGGGGGGGGGACATTCGATAGGGTAATCGCCGCCGTTGGTCGTAGCGGCGAGACCGGCCGGACACCGCGTACCTAACGACGGTCGCGCGGTATCGTTTTTCCGACGACGAAAACCGAATCGTTGCGCGAAACCGGCCACCGGACGGGTGTAAACGCGTAAATCCCGGTTTCGCTATTAAAAACTCTCCTTCCCGCTTTTCGCGCGTGTCAATTATTTTGTTTTTGGAGAGTAGTAACGTTTTTTCGCGTACATCGTATTGGACGCGTTCTTCGAGTTTGGGAAAACTCCCAATCGTTTCTCAAATATACGCGTACTTAAAAACGATTTTTTCGAAAACCGAATCTGTAACGCCGTACGCGATTTACGAAACAAAATTATCGATGGCGCGAAAAATTCTACCGGGACTATTTATTACCGCGGGACTAAGTACAATACGAGTTACGCTGACCTGTGGCGTACTTAGACACGAATGAATTCCCGGGGGGGGGGAGGTTAATTTTTAAATAAATAAATCGGACGACCCTAACGAAACAAGATACATTATAAATGTTAATAGATTATTCGTTTTTAACGAACACGACGTATATTATAACGCGTATGGAAATTAAAAAATATTTTAGTTTTTCGTTATTATTGACTAAAACAAATATTCGTCTCGTGTGAAATTAATTTTTTCTAAAAATTTTCGGGGGGGAGGGTGATTTAATCCGTTAGTACACCACTGACACTGACCACCGGCGTTTTAAAACCCGTGTGGACGAAAAGCGAACGATCGCGGGCGTGTATTTATTTTATGGTAAGAGTCAGAACGACGTACGAGCTTCAATTGAGTCGGTTGGACGATAACGCGACGACGATTAAACAGATAAACGCGGGTCGGCGCGTGATTGGAAAAAACGCGCGGCCAAAAATACGCGATCGCCGTGTGACTACGTCGGTAACAACCCGGCGCGACTCGTCGAATATCGGATAGTGTTTAAGCGGTGACGAATCGTATAACACACGGTACGCGAATACGAACACGACTTTTTGGAAACGACGCGACCCGAGTCATTTTCCCGCTCCGCCGTATATCGCGACCGACGTCCGCCATGCGTACGCGGGGATAAGACGAGCGAGACGAGTTGTTTAGAAATTCGGCGAACGCGTGTTCTAGCGTCGGACCGGCCAGCAGTAGCGGACGTGAAGTTTTCGTTACAATATCGTAACGTAGGAACGTATAATTTCGATTTTATAATATATATAATTACACGAATTGTCCGTGTCACGAAATTCGGGACGTTGTCGAGGCGATATAAACCGAAGAGCCCGAAATCGAATTTATTATATTGGAAACCACGGTTACGAGAACGCGTTGCCGGTTACACGTACCGCTCGTACCACACACACGCGACTGGACCAATAAACGCGCGCCGGTAACCGGTAATCGTCGTTTGGCGGTGTACGGGAGGCCGACGCGAGTACGTACGCCGAAATATCGTACGCGTCACCATCGTTATTTTCGGCCCGAAAAATCCCGAATTCGGATCCCCCGGCGCTTTCGACGCGAGTTTATTCGCGACAATAACGAGTTGCCGCCACAAAGTTCCCGGCGGCCGTCCGAACCGTTCGGTATCGGTTTTAATTAATTGCTCGCCGGCGAACGAAAAACGGTCTCGCTACGGCGTATAATAATAGATTACGATTGCGAACCGAAGTATTATTTACGTTGCCGGCGGAACGTCCCGCCGAATTAATATATTCGTTAATAACGCGCGCCGTTTGTCAATCGGCGATAATTCTCGTCGGGATATTCGAGAATCGGGTACGACCGCCGCCGACCGGCTGGACATCTTTGAATAATACGGGGTGTGCGAAAAAAAATCAAAGCAGCTGCGCGTTTTGTGGGGACCCTTTTGCATATAAACACCGTTTTTTTCCCCTTTTTCCACTTTTTTTTTTTTTCTTTTTTTCGTCAAAAGAATTATTCATAAAAATGTAA